>JACEGR010001592.1:0-160892 GCA_014170235.1 Listronotus bonariensis | reverse complement strand
TATATATATGTTTAGTTTTTACTGTTTATAGTTAAATTGCAGGTAAGTTAGTAGTACTGCAGTTACAGAGAATTTTAAACCTGTAAACAGGGGTCACTGACCTGGTATTTTTAAAGAAAATTTACGTTTAAATCGTTATTAAGGGTAAGGTACCATTTTTTAATGTTCTTTAAGTGATTTTATTTTATTTTTCTGCAAGTATTGGTTTATTTTGTCAGATAAAAAATATTATGGCAAAAAGATGACGTCACAACCATAACCTATATATTCCGACAAAAATAAAAATCGAGCGCTCCTTATTAAAAAGTTTATATTCCTTTGAGTACGGCTTAGTTTGGCTTCTAGCTGGCCTCGACAACAAAATGCGGCGTCACAGCCAACTACACCCCCTACCTACTTCCGTACTTATTTCAAAAACTATAATTTTGGTATAGACATCTTCTTTATACAAACTTTATCCTTATTTTTAATATTACTCGACTTTTAAGGTTTTTGTCGTTATAATTTTTAACGATTATTTTTGACCACTCTGTATTTATTAATTGTGAAAAATATCGATATTCATATTCTTTATTAATGTTTCGCATACAAAAGTGTATTTACACACGTCAAATATATACCGGGTGATGCATCAAGCCGGGCTGGACATAGAAATCCCATGTAATTTTTATTGGAGTCAATTATTGACTCCCCTAATATTTTAGAGATAAAATCTATTGAAGTTTATTGAAGAGCATGCAAATCTACGTCCATGGTAAAAACTTTAGATTTTTCGGTTAACCCGTTTGGCTAGTTAGATTCTTATAAATTTTTAAAATCTGTTAGCATTATTATCGCCTCATATTAACAATAAAAATACCAGTTAGCGGACATAACGTTGTCATTTTGAAATTTAGTGCTTTATTATTATCAAAAAGTCATAGGAGCCAAAGGATTAACCATGAGTTATACTACTGAAAAAATATTGATGATTAAATGGTACTATCAAGGAAATAGTTACCAAAAGGTGTCAGACATTAGGAAAAAATTACTCTAATCTAGATGAGTTAAAAATGCTATTTCTGCAGAATTCAATAAAATTTCAATTTACCAGTTAGCCAATGTAAGAAGACAATTTTATGAACGTCTGGGTTATTGTCTAGCAGTCAATGGAGGAATATTTGAAAATTTTCTTTAAATCTTAAGTTTATTTCCAACATATTAATTATTGTAATAATATTAATAATTTATTGAAGCATGTAAATATTATAAATGTCATAAGTTCTTGAAATTTGTTACTCTAGTTTAGTTTAACTTAACTTAATTTGTTTGTATAAATACAACTTTAATCTTTTCACTGTACTTATTTCAAAATGACAGCGTAATGTCACGCTAACTGGTATTTTTATTGTTGTTTATAAATATGAGGCGATAATAATGTAACAATTTTTAAAAATATATTAGCATCTAACTAGCAAACGGGTTAACCGAAAAATCTAAAGTTTTTACCATGTACGTAGATTTGCATGCTCTTCAATAAACTTCCATGGAATTTTTCTCTAAAATAATTAGGGGAGCCAATAATTGACCCCATTAAAAATTACATGGGATTTCCTATGTTCCGGCCCGGCGATGCATCACCCTCCATTAGAGCCTCATGCTACAAATAATCAAATTTTTCCAAACATTATGCAAAGAAAAATTCATTAATTTTCAAATTCTTAAGTATTTAGAAAAAAAAATTTGCATGACAAGCAGTATGGATTTTACCACAAAAGATCTACAGCAGATCTTCTTTCCTTCGTATCACACTGCTGGAATAAGTCTCTTGAGTTTCTAGGTGAGTCCCAGATCGTTGCTCTTGATATATCCAATGCTTTTGACCGGGTCTGGCATGCCGCACTTCTTAATAAACTTCCCTCCTATGGTGTTTCAACTAAACTCTGTACTTGGCTCTCTAGTTATCTATCTGAACGACGTATATCAATTATTGTGGACGGCCATTCTTCAAGCTTTCGCCATAATGCTGGAGTGCCTCAGGGCTGGTACCAACATTGTTTCTTCTTTACATCAACGACCTTCTCTCGTCCACAACTAATTCCATTCATAGTTTCGCGGACGATAGTACCCTTCACTCCAGTTTTCAGGTTCCTAAACCCATCACTAAACCTGATTTGGAAAACAAACGCAGAGCGATGCAGATATCTCTTTCGCAGGATCTTAATATTTAATATTGAATTGGGGCGCTAAAAATCTCGTCCATTTTAATGCATCCATAACACAATCATGTTCCTTGTGGCGAAATGAGTCATCAAATACTCATCTTCTACTTATAGGCAGCCAAGTTTTACAGAGCAAACACATCTTCAATCTTGTGGGCGTCACATTTGAAAGTAACCTTAACTGGCATAAACACATTGTATCTATAGCCACGGCAGCTTTAAAAAGCTTGGATTTCTCTTTCGAGCCAAAAAGTATTTTTCTCCTTCTAATTTATACACTTTATATGTGTCCCAAATCCCACCCCCTGGGAATACTGTTCTCATATCTGGGGCATGGCGTGCCCCACAACCCTAAGCTTTCTTGATTCCATCCAAAGAAGAGCTATTCGTCTCATTAATAATCCCTCACTTACAAAAAGGCTACCCTCTATTGCCCATTGCGGGCTGTGGGGATTTATCGCTTTTTAATAGGTACTTCCATGGCTTTGGCTTTGAAGAATTGTCCAGAATAGTTCCTCCACTTACGATTTCCATTAACAGTTGGCGTTCCGAGTAATTTTATATAAATCCACGAAACTAAGTTCTTGGCTATTTAGACTTGCACTGCAGACACAACGAAACCGACTTTGTACATTTTCTTAACACTAAAACACTTACACTAGTTGTAGCCAGACTTTTTTTAGTTATTATTGGATTCGTCCCATAAATCATAAAAATAATTAATAGTTTAAAAAAACTAAAAAACACGCTTTTATATGCAACCGAACTAAAAATTAAAAAATAATTTTTCATTAAAAAAATATTGTCATTTCATAGTAAAAAGCGTGGGGTGCATTTTACTATTTTTTCATAACTTTTCCATCATAGATATTTGCAAATATAATAATTATAACATTTAATATATTTATCACCCCACGCTTATTACTATGAAATGACAATATTTTTTTTAATGAAAAATTATTTTCTAATTTTTAGTTCGGTTGCATATAAAAGCGTGTTTTTTTAGTTTTTTAAACTATTAATTATTTTTCATTTTTTAGTTTCTGCTACTCTTGACAAAATGGCGAAAAAATTTTTAATGAACAAGAGTAACAAATTTTAAAATTTTTCCAACAGATTGCAACTCACTAAAAAATTTCTTCTTCATTAAGTAGCAAAGTTTGAAATTTTGCCAACAGATGGCAATCCAGGCAATGTTTGGACCGTTGCCAACATATTGCAACCCACTAAAAAATTTCTTCTTCATTTAATAGCAAAGTTTGAAATGTTGCCAACAGATGGCAACCTAGGTGTTGTTTTTATAATATAATGGAATTTTTTTCCTGGCGATCCAAAAAAGATAACGGGATACTGTTTGCAGATTATTGCATTGTCATGTTTCCTTAATACGTGTGCAAAGTTTCAAAGAAATCGAATAGCTGGAAGTTGGTTAAAATTAGGCTCAAAGATTCCGTTACATAGGCAGCCAGATAGATAGATTGATAGATAGATAGTTACAACCCAAGTTAATAAAAGCGTGTTAAAAATATTTAAAAATACGATACTAGAGAATTACTGCACAGTGAAATAAGGCCAGGCACTAATAATACCGGCCTTATTTTGACATCTGAGCTTGCGCAGATGCATGGTAGGATAAGGACTTCCTTAATAAGTATAGTGCCCGGCTTTATTTATGTCGGTTTTAGGTCGTGCCTTATTTTGGCCTTATTTTAACTTCGAACTGTTCATCTTACCTAGCGGCTGCCGATCACAAAATGAAAAGTTTTTGGAATTAAAAATACAAAAACCCTACAACACAAAACGATAAAGAAAAACTACTAAAAATTTGTTTCCCTTTTTTTAGGTTAATAGTACTGTCAACATAATTTGTAATAACTCCAAATTATGGGCACAAGCACTATTAAAATAAGGCCGGTATTAATAATTCCCGAGCTTAATAAGGCAACTTGAAATAATTCTCTAATAACTGCAAAAACAGCTAGAAAAATATGACTAAAAAACGTCATAGTGCCCCAAACAAGTTCGAAAAGTTTCCTATGAGGGCGCTAAATTGCAATTGCAACGTTACAAAGTTGCTTATTTAAATTGTTTAATAATTATAAGAATTTCTAACACTTTTTGTGTTGCCTCTTTATTTACAGACACACCGTTTGGCAAAGTTCCAATTTTGGAAGTTGACGGCAAGAAAGTAACTCAAAGCAAAGCCATTTCTAGATACCTAGCTGGGAAATTCGGACTTACTGGAAAAGACGAGTGGGAAGCACTCCGAGCAGACGAATTAGTTGAAACTTTCGCTGATTTTAATGCATGTAAGTATGACATACGCGTTTTTGTTCTTACTCGGTTTTCCAGTTTTTTAGTGAGGGTCTAAAAGGTGGTTTTTGAGAAAAAAAAACGGCCTCTTTGTTTTTATAAAAATTTTATAGAAATTTTGATCAATTAAAAAAAACTCTTTCAAAAGGATCGGTGCAGTAGTTTTATAGTTATGATGAGCACCGACTTTGAAACCGTGAGTTGTAGGAAAAAGGCTTTAAAGTTCTGAGCACTAAATAAATAATAGTTTAAAAAACTAAAAAAACACGCTTTTATATGCAACCGAACTAAAAATTAGAAAATAATTTTTCATTACAAAGAGTTTGTCACTTCAGAATAAAAGCGTGGGGTGCATTTTACTATTTTTTTCATAACTTTTCCCTCATAGATATTTTCAAATAGAATAATTATAACATTTAATATATTAAGCACCCCACGCTTTTATTCTGAAGTGACAAACTCTTTGTAATGAAAAATTATTTTCTAATTTTTAGTTCGGTTGCATATAAAAGCGTGTTTTTTAGTTTTTTTAAACTATTATTTATTTTTCATTTTTTAGTTCGATATATCAATTAGTTTTTTGAATTCCTTCTTTATCGGCTATAAACAGCAATTACCATGTATTAGACTCATTGTTACTCCCGCCGTATGTATAAGGAATGAGCGAGTTGAGCATGCGACTACTCCGAACAAGTTTGTGCGAAACAAAGTCTGTCGGCCTTGCGCTGTGTCGAGTGCCTCGATTGACGAGTAAGACTGAAACTGCACGCATGCGCAGATCACTCGCCTAGCTCTAGCTCGCTTACTCTTTCACAGAGGATCTGTAAAGGAATTTATTTATCCTGGCGGTCCTAATCAGGATAACGGAATACTGTTTTTAAATTATTGCATTGTCATCGGTTCTTGATACGTGTGCAAAGTTTCAAAGAAATTGAATCGCTGGAAGTTGGTAAAAATTAGGCTCAAAGATTCCGTTACATAGATAGATAGATAGATAGATAGATAGATAGATAGATAGATACAACCCAAGCTAATAATAAAAGCGTGTTAAAAATTTATAATGAAATGGTCATAAGATTTTGCTTTAATTTATATTGATATTTTCAACAATTAAAAATGAGTTTTTTTTTCAGTGGGAATGAGAAGATTTGGTACGACAGACCAAGAAAAACTTGCAGAAATCGAAAAAAATGAAAAATTCTATCTGGATAAATTCGAAAAAATAGTGTCTGAGAGCTCATCTGGATTTTTAGTAGGATCTCAGGTATTTTTTAAAAATAATTTACCAAAAATAATACATTTCTTTTTACTATTATTATGATACAGGCGCGGCTCATCCATAAGGTTATTTGGTCAATGACCCACCTCTATATACAAGGTTTTAAGAAAATAATGTTTGTAACTTAAAAAAGTGAGTACTTGCATTATTTTAAGCAAAAAAAATGTATGATAAATTTTGTTCAAAAATCAAACGTTTTTGAGAAAATTGAGTCGTAAATAATTAAATTTTTCTAAACATTTGGCAACTTTGCAACATAAGAGGGATACGAGCGCACGAGGACCGCAACTGATTGGACTCTTTGTTTAACCTCCGGACAGTGAGGACGTGCGTAGAGGACTACAAAGTTCTTCCCGGAGTGGCGGCTAGAGGTGTCGTACGAACGTTTTTTACCTTTGGGGATCAAGGAAAGATTCACGCTAAATTGACGGCATCTTTCTTCTGGATCTAAGCGCTGTGAGCGAAGATTTCTATAAGCTGATGGTATCCTGTTTGGTGGTGAACACGAGGTATTTCTCAAATGGCGGGAAATAGATGGGCGTGCCAAGGGAACTGTCAGTAGTGAAAGTGAAGGTTATACGTAACACCAGTAGCAGATCTTGGTTTGACAGCCGACAATTTATGCATTGCATCGATTGTTGAATTATTTGTGTTCTTTTTGGAATTTCTGGGAGCTAATTAATAATACACATAATTTCTTATGCGAAAATACCCATTTAGGATTTAAAAAACATACCTATATCCAAAACTTAATGATAAGCGATATAAATATTTTTTATTGATGCATTTCGATCATTTCTGATATGTTTACTTACTAGTTTACATATATACAGAGTAGTACCAAAAAATTGGGTACTTTTAGAGAATTTTAAATAGTGTACCCATCGCCCTCTAGTCTACACACAAAAATTAATATTAGATCTGAAAAGCTAATGTTCAAAAACCCCTAGATACCGTTTTATTAAGATTTTTACTATGACACCCCCGTATCTTCCTTATTATAAACTTTTGGATATTAGGTATGTTTGGTTAAATCTTAATATTTTGGCATAAGGAATCTGTGGTTTTTCTGTGTACCATTCATTAGCGGACACCCTGTATATAAAGTTCTTAAAATGGTTTTTGAATTACGGAACTATGGAAAATGTTTTGCTCTGCCAGGTACCTCATCGTCCTGTCGTCGCTTTGATAATGTTTAATTTTCAATAATTAAACCACATTTATGGTTTTGTTTTAAGTTATGCCTATTAAAATAATCCAATAAATTTTGTTTACAACATACAGTTCTTTTTGGTTTTCTCCTTAATTCTACGCCACTGATCTGCCTAAAATCAAACATGGCCGAAAATGGCCCGACTTGACGTCACAGCCGCGCTAGTCAATATGGCGAATGTCGTGACCTTATCTCATCAATCGACTTTGGGGTTACCCAAAGGTTATATGTATTTTTTTTTAGGTTACATGGGCTGATCTCTTTTTCGCAGCATCTCTCGCTGGTAAAGTTGATAGAAATCCCAACTTACTTCAAGGCTATCCAGGCTTGGCCAAGTTGATAGAAAAAGTTCACAGCATCCCTGCCATTAAAACCTATTTGGAAAAAAGGCCTAAATCTGACCCACCACCAAACAGAAACTAAATATAACTAATATAAATCCTTTAAGTGTTTTTGTTTTTGTAATAAACGCATTTTTTTAAATTAATTGAATGTGTTTTTTTTGTAAAATGCATTAATTTTTACCGAGGCTGATCGTCAGAGCCGTGTCACAGGGGGTCTCAAAAAGACCTCTTAAAGATGGATTGTTTGGTTTAGATGTATATATGAAAAAGAATACGCTCAATATCTGTCCATACCTTTATTTTGGTACAAAAATACTCTCCTAAAAATCCCTATGATATCGTGTAAGGAACTCGAAATATGACAGGTCAAATGTCAAAAAATCAGTTTTTGCGAATATCTCGTTTCCTTTACTTTTAATTGGATTTATATTTATTATAAAGTTGTAGAACACAAAATTCTTTACAAATTTGGTTCTAAGCATTTTTTATCAGACCAACGTATCCGATAATAAAGGGCGCAAAGTGTAAAGCACTTTACTGTATGTACATACCTTAGCACGCAATTAATCGTAATTTTTATTCTAATATGTCATCTTTTTACTTAAGTATTTACTAAATATCACGATTGATTGCGTGCTAAGGTATGTACTACACTAAAGTGCTTTACACTCTGCGCCCTCTATTATCGAATCCGTTGGTATGACAAAAAATGCTTAGAATCAAATTTGTAAAGAATTTTGTGTTCTAAAACTTTTATAATAAACATAAATGCAATTAAAAGTAAAGGAAACGAGATATTCGCAAAAACTATTTTTCTTGACTTTTAACTTGTCATATTTCGAATTCCTTACACGATATCATAGGGGATTTCCAGGAGAGTATTTTTGTATCAAAATAAAGGTATGTACAAATATTCAGCTAATTCCGTGAGATTCCGAGGTGAAAGTCTAAGTTAATTGGGCTATTTACCCAATTTCGGGACTCTTTGTTTGACCTCCAGACCGTGCGGACGTGCGTAGAGGAATACAAACTTCTTCCCGGGGTGGCGGTTAGAGTTGCCGTACGGACGTTTTTACCTTCGGGGATCAAGGAAAGATTCACGCTAAATTGACGGCATCTTTCTTCTGGAGCTAAGCGCTGTGACCGAAGATTCCTATAAGCTGATGGTATCCTGTTTGGTGGTGAACACGAGGTATTTCTCAAATGGCGGGAAATAGATGGGCGTGTCATGGATACTGTCAGTGGCGAAAGTGAAGGTTATACGTAACACCAGTAGCAGGTCTTGGTTTGACAGCCGACAATTTATGCATTGCATCGATTGTGGAATTATTTTTGTTTTCTTTTTGGAATTTTTGGGAGCTACGAGCTCGATTATCCAGATTTTCCGCCGACGAATCCCTGGAAAGCATAGTCCGGAAGGGGAGAGCTGGTGGATTGGACCTGAAGGGACCAAAACCAAGAAAAAAAAATAGAATAGCCTAGACTAGTTTTTATAATTTAATTATACAACTATGTAACAACAACAACAAATACTAATTTAAATAAGGTTTATAATAATATTCAGTCTAACAATTTTTCCTAAAACAAGTGTTTTTAAATTTTTTTAGTTTTTTTTAAAGTGTAACACCGGATATTTTAAAAACGAAAAACTTACAGACCCATGCTTATATAAACTTCTAGTGCTATACAGGATACAGGGTGTTACACTTTTAAAAAAACTATAACATTTCGAAAACACCCATTTTAGTAAAATTTTTAAGACTAAATAAAAATCTTTTTAATAAATTATTTGTTTATGTTGTTTCATAATTGATAATAAGAAATTTCATAATTTTAAGAAGAAAATAACATCTCCAAGAATGTGCAATTTGGCAGATTTTTTTCAAAAACTAAGCAAGCTACGTAGACAAGAAAGCATCTTTTTTAATTTTAAGAGGATGCCGTAGCACGTTAAATTAGCTAAAACGCGATTCGCTGCCGTTTTTAAAAATTTGTTTTGAGAAAAGTTGTACATAGAAAAGTTTCTTAAAATGATCCAAAGATTATCGGAAAGTTAATTGATTTTTGGTAATGGTAATCATTAACACATTAAATTTCCCAAAATTACAAAACCGTTAAAATAACCAACTTTCCGATAATCTTTGGATCATTTTAAGAAACTTTTCAATATACAACTTTTTTCTCAAACAAATATTTAAAAATAATAGTTTAAAAACTACAAAAACACGCTTTTATATGCAACCGAACTAAAAATTAGAAAATAATTTTTCATTACAAAGAGTTTGTCACTTCAGAGTAAAAAGCGTGGGGTGCATTTTACTATTTTTTCATAACTTTTCCCTCATAGATATTTGCAAATAGGATAATTATAACATTTAATATATTAAGCACCCCACGCTTTTATTCTGAAGTGACAAACTCTTTATAATGAAAAATTATTTTCTAATTTTTAGTTCGGTTGCATATAAAAGCGTGTTTTTGTAGTTTTTTAAACTATTATTTATTTTTCATTTTTTAGTTCGATATATCAATTAGTTTTTTAAAAATAAATGCTCCAGTTTATTCACTAAAAAATTCCTTTGCCATTTTGTCAAGAGACACAAAGGATCTGTAAAGGAATTTATTTATCCTGGCGGTCCTAATCAGGATAACGGGATACTGTTTTAAAATTATTGCATTGTCATCGGTCCTTGATACGTGTGCAAAGTTTCAAAGAAATTGAATCGCTGGAAGTTGGTAAAAATTAGGCTCAAAGATTCCGTTACATAGATAGATAGATAGATAGATAGATAGTTACAACCCAAGCTAATAAAAGCGTGTTAAAAACGGCAGCGAATCGCGTTTTAGCTCATTTAACGTGCTACGGCATCCCCTTAAGAAAATATAAAAATTGTACACACATCACGGGCGTACAATATTTTAGTCAGAAATACTGGTTAATGTGCCACTTGATCCGCCACTGGACTCAATAAATTTAAATAGGCTATTGCTAAATAAGCCCCCTTACGGTTCTTGATAACAATGCTAAATTTCATTAAAATCGGATAAGAAATATTTAAGATAATTAAAAAACTAATTATTTATTAAAAATTAACACCTAGTATCTAGAAAACAATGCCTTTCCGGACCTATGTTTATTTAAACTTTTTTTTCATAGAATTTGCTCTCGAATAGGCCCTTAAATTTTTTTACCCCATTTAGGATACACCCTGTATATTTTAAACCCTATTAACATATTAATTTAAACATTTTTTTGTGCAACGAATACAGTGCTGTGCATTGTCGAACCTATAACGCCGCTACTGTACCTAGAATAAATAATAAGCGAAAGAAATATGTAATCTACTTTTAAGTATTTTTGATAAACACTTCAACAATCATTATTCTGGAAAAACGATATGTGTACAGGGTGGGCCGCAAATTCGACACTTTTTATTGAATACTGATGTTTCTGTATGTTTTCACAAAAACTGGCACCCATTTGCGAGGCTCAAATTTTAAGCGAAAATTTTTGGTAAAAACCACAATTTCTCGCGTCGTTTACTCGTTACAGCGTGTTTTTATTTTCTTCCGCCTTCTTTAATGCTTCATATCTTTTTACTAATACTAACTAATACTAACGTACCGTGGGTGTCTTAAGCGAGGTAAGAGGGATTTTGTTGACACGGGACTTAAATACTTGAAGATTTGGGGGAAGGAAAGACCTCCGCTGGCAGCAGGTTCCACAATCTAGAGACTCTAGGGATAAAAGAACGAACAAAGTGAGAAGTTCGGGGCCTGTCCAGTTGAACCGTATAGGAATGCATACGCGCGGAACCACGAGTTTCTCTGTTGGGAACCGTGAGTGGAGGAACTATACTGGACAATTTTTCAGAGCAGAAGCCATGGAAGTACCTATAAAAAGCGATAAATCCCCACAGCCCGACGATGGGCAAGAGAGGGAAGCCTTTCTGTAAGTGAAGGATCATTAATGAGACGAATATCTCTTCTTTGAATAGAATCAAGAATGCTTAGGGTTGTGGGGGACGCCATTCCCCAGATATGGGAACAATATTTCAAGGGAGGTCGGATTTGGGACACATATAAAGTGTATAAATTAGAAGCGGAAAAATACTTTTTGGCTCAAAGAGAAATCCAAGCTTTTTGAAGCTGCCGTGGCTATAGATACAATGTGTTTATGCCAGTTAAGGTTACTTTCAAATGTGACGCCCACAAGATTAAAGGTGTCTTTGCTCTGTAAAACTTGGCCGCTCATAAGTAGAGGCTGACTATTTGATGACTCTTTTCGCGACAAGGAACATGACTGTGTTTTGGATGCATTAAAATGGACGAGATTTTTGGCGCCCCAATCCAATATTAAATTAAGATCCTGCGAAAGAGATATCTGCATCCCTCTGCGTTTGTTTTCCAAGTCAGGTTTAGTGATGGGTTTAGGAACCTGAAAACTGGAGTGAAGGGTACTATCGTCGGCGAAACTATGAATGGAATTAGTTGTGGACGAGAGAAGGTCGTTGATGTGAAGAAGAAACAATGTTGGTGCCAGAACTGAGCCCTGAGGGACTCCAGCATTTACTTGGTGAAAGCTTGAAGAATGGCCGTCCACAATAACTGATATACGACGATCAAGTAGATAACTAGAGAGCCAAGTACAGCATTTAGTTAAAAGACCATAGGAGGGAATTTATTAAGAAGTGCGGCATGCCAGACCTGGTCAAAAGCTTTGGATATTTCAAGAGCAACGATTTGGGACTCACCTACACCCTGGACCTACACCACTGGACCCAATAATCTTACTTTAGGAGATTATAGATATAGAGAACTTTACAAGAGCCTTACGTACTTATTTATGGCGATTTTTTTTTTTAATTTCTGTAACAACATTTTCACAACAATTATTTATGCAGATTGCAGGTATACTTTCCATTTTTTTCTCGAAGGTGAGGCATTTTTGGTTATTTAAGTAATTTATTTTTCATATTTTAAATTGAACCATATGGAACACCCTGTATATTGTTTCAGTTTTAAAATGTAAAAAGAAAAACCTTTTAAAAATGTATTACACCTTGTACTTTTTTAAGCCTTATTTGAGTTAGTTATTATAAGGCTTTTGTAAGTCCCAACCTAGATTTGGATTATTGAGTCCAGTGACGTCTCTGTGGGCACCACGACAGCCAATATTATTGAGAAAAAAGTACGCTACTGACTTTTTATGAAGTTTTTATATTTTTTTCCGATAAAGCAATTAAAAATGTAACTTTTTAGTCCATTGTATTTTCTTCGTATCTAGCTTCTTTTTGAGAAAAAAATAAAGCGCTACTTTAATTTCTTCTAAAAAGTATCCATAAACAACATAATATTATAAAAACAGAAATAAACACCCTGTATAGAAATATTACTCTCAAGTTTAGCTACATACTTAATTATTACCCCGTATAAAAAAAATATGCGTGTCATTAATTGGATGATACAAGGTTGTTTACTTTGGGTATCTAACGATATGAATGATTGTATCGTCAATAAAAGTGTTGAGTATACCTCGTATGACATCATCAGTGCCGAGCCTTCAAGGTAGCAACATAATAAGGTACGTACAATTTTATCAAATAATAATTTATATAACAAGTGCATAAAGTGATATTTTTAAAATGATCTCATAGGTAAAAAAGTACTTTATGCAAGTGTCGCATACTATATTAATAGTTCCTGGGTCAGTAATGAAATGGACTTCAATAAGAACATTTTAAAACCTTTTTAACGGGGTGACGCGTTCGCCCAGAACGACACCCTAAACATTTGACATTTACAGGCTGGGTTAAAGCGCTGCTTCTATATATGGCGGTATGAATATTCGTGGGAGACCGGACAAAAAGAACCGCCCTAAAAAGTTTTAAAGTGTTTTTATCATAAAGTCCATTTATTGCTGGTCCAGGGACTATAACTTTTTATGGTACTGATTTGGAAAACAAACGCAGAGCGATGCAGATATCTCTTTTCGCAGGATCTTAATTTAATATTGGATTGGGGCGCCAAAAATCTCTACTTATGAGCGGCCAAGTTTTACAGAGCAAAGACACCTTCAATCTTGTGGGCGTCACATTTGAAAGTAACCTTAACTGGCATAAACACATTGTATCTATAGCCACAGAAGCTTCAAAAAAGCTTGGATTTCTCTTTCGAGCCAAAAGTATTTTTCCCCTTCTAATTTATACACTTTATACAGGGTGTTCATTTAAAAACTTTCCACTCAAGTTATCTTCGAAACGAGACAGATTTGAGAAAATCGCCGAAACACGTCAAGATATTTATTGAGGGGAACGTTTTACAAAAAATTGGACGGCGCCCCTTTAACCCCTTAACCACCAGGGCCACCACCCCAAAATTCTTAAATGAGAAGGCAGGTCGAGTGATACATCATTTAAAGCTCCTGACGAGTACTTTATAACCCTAGAATATGAAGTCAATATCTTCACCTATTACAAAATGGCGGTACTTTAAAATTACCTAAATACCTGATTTGGATGGTCATATTTCCAGAAACTAATAAAGTTAGATGTACCTAATGTGGTGTTTTCTTAAAGCTCTTTTAAAGATCTTTTTAATGGTGATACTGGTAGTAATAAACAGGGTAGAAGAAAAAGTACATATTTTTTATTTAAGAACCCTGTATATTATTTTACCATTAAAAAGATCTTTAAGCTTTAAGCAAATACCACATTAAGTACATCTAACTTTATTAGTTTCGGAAATATGATCATCCAAATCAGGTATTTAAGTAAGTACCGCCATTTTGTAATAGGTGAAGATATTGACTTCATATTCTAGGGTTATAAAGTACTCGTCGGGAGCTTAAAATGATGTATCACTCGACCGCCTTCTATTGAGAATTTTGGTGTGGTGAGGGGTTAAAGGGCGCCGTCCAATTTTTTGTAAAAACGTTCCCCTCAATAAATATCTTGACGTGTTTCAGTGATTTCTTAAATCTGTCTCTCTCAAGATAACTTGAGGTTTAAAGTTTCTAAATGAACACCCTGTATGTAGTCCCAAATCCGACCTCCCTTGAAATACTGTTCTCATATCTGGGGCATGGCGTCCCCCACAACCCTAAGCATTCTGGATTCCATCCAAAGAAGAGCTTTTCGTCTCATTAATCATCTCTCACTTACAGAAAGGCTTCCCTCTCTTGCTCATCGTCGGGCTGTGGGGATTTATCGCTTTTATAGGTACTTCCATGGCTTCTGCTCTAAACAATTGTCCAGAATAGTTCCTCCACTCACGGTTCCCACCAGAGAAACTCGTGGTGCCGCGCGTATGCATTCCTATACGGCCACGAACTTTCCACTTTGTTCGTTCTTTTATCCCTAGAGTTTTTAGAATGTGGAACCTGCTGCCCGCAGAGGTCTTTCCTTCCCCCCCAAATCTTCAAGTATTTAAGTCCCGTGTCAACAAACTCCCTCTTACCTCGCTTAAGACACCCACGGTACGTTAGTATTTAGGTTTTTAGCCTTCGTAGTTTGTCCAAAGATAAAAAAAAAAGGTTCAATAAATTTTAAATTATCAATTTCTTTGTCATGCGACTTTATTATTCATATTAATTTTCGTTAATTTTCATTAAATTTATCTACAAAGTGATAAATTTTTAATTCAGTAACACCTAAAATAAAAAAATTCATGGCGAAATTAATGATCACTTGACCTTTGATTGTTGATGTCGTGTTCTTGTTACATCGGATAAATTCATATAAAAATAAATTCTACGAGGCAATAAAACAAAACACTTATTATTTAATATGTGAAAAAAAACATCGAACTGTTAAAAAAATGCTTTTTTCTACTCGCGAAAAAGTTCACTTTTCTACAGCATTTTACTTTTGAAAGAGTCACTTTTCCGCACTAGCTCGGAGAAGTCCTTTTTGGACTACTTTACCGCACTAGTGCGGAAAAGTTACAAAATATCAAACCATATATTGGCGAGTCGCAATGAAGAATTTTCATGAACTTCATGTTTAAAAAAATTGCCTTAACCAAACCAACGCAGGAGGTGGAAAATACACATTTCGCAGACACCAATATTTCCACAACAAAAAAATAGCGTTCCTAACACGTGCCGAAAGTGCCTTTTCCGCACTTGACTGCTTAACCGAAGAGGAAGTCGCGTGCGAAAAGACTGGCGACATAAAAATGTATCCCCATAAAAATAAAAATAGAGCGTGTTAAAATGGGTAACAGAATTAAACTGTCAAAAATTGTTTAAAAATCTCTAATAAATAGTATATAGTACTTACAAAATATACTAAAGCCAGCTTTGGACTAGAATTATTTTACGTATTTTTTTCTTCTATTTCCAGAAAAAAAAGTTCGACAAAAATGAGCCCAAAATACAAGTTAACATATTTTAATGGAGCTGGAGCTGCTGAACCAATTAGATATATTTTTGCCTACGCGAATCAAGAATTCGAGGACTACCGAATGAAGAGGGAAGAATGGCCTGAAATCAAACCAAGTAAGTTAATTAATAAACCCCGGGTAGCACATTGAACAAAGTCTTTGATCTATAACCCAGAATGCCCGATTTCGATCCCCAGCCAGCCTGGAAGACATCTTTAGGTAGTAGTTATTTAAAAATAACGTTCGTGGTGGCACTATACTGCATTGTCTAAAAGGTGCTGTGAAATGCAAAAACTGCATGTTATAGGGCTTGGACAACGTTGACGGAATAGGGAAAAAGATTGGTTAAACATTGAATAACCCGACACATACGGTACTCTGGGATTATGGCATGAGCTTTTATGGTCTGTCACAAAAATAAACATACCTTTTATACTCATCTAAAAGAAACATGTACCTATAGCTTGCAAGGAAGTGGACTTTATGAGTGAACCTTTTAAAACCCCTTTCAGGTGGTTCCTTTTAACGAGTCTACAACGAATATTCATACTGCCATATATATGGAAGCGGCGCTTTAACCCAGCCTGTCAATTTTGACATGTTTCAGGTGTCGGACTGGGCGAACACGTCTCTTTTTGTCGGTCAAGTAAACCACAATGTTTTACATGCAATTTTTAATTATTTTCCCAAAAATGGTAAGAGTTACAGTTACGAAAACCGCCCAGTCAGACACCCGAAACATGTCAATTTTGAGCCTTGCGGTTTCGTGACTGTACCCTTGCAATTTTAGCACAATGGTTAAAAACTGCATGTAAAACATTGTGATAAGTTTGTCTGACAAAAAAGTGACGCGTTTGCCCAGTCCGAACACCTGAAACATGTCAAAATTGACAGACTGGGTTAAAGCACCGCTTTCATATATGGCAGTATGAATATTCGTGGTAGACTCATCAAAACAAACACCCTTAAGAAGGTTTTAAAAGGGATATTATTATGAAGTCCATTTCATTGCTTCTGTGTTCTGTTTTGTCCCCCAAAATAAAATCCTGGCTACGCATCTGGCCACACTCTGTATTTTCATATCAGTTAATGCGTGTTATTTGTATTAAAAAAAAAACCAGAGGTTCAAGCTGTTTTTCTTTGGTTGTAAAACAAATAATTCTCTGTGTGTTTTTAGCAACTCCCTGGGGAAAAGTCCCCCTTCTTGAAATCGATGGTAAAGTACTCACCCAAAGCAACACCATCTGCAAGTACCTCGCCCAGAAATTCGGGCTCACAGGGAAAAATGACGATGAGGCGATTCGAGCTGATGAACTTGTTAACACTTTGGGGGATCTAAAGCAAGGTGAGTACTTCTTTTTATATACAGTGTCTCGGAAATTTTGGAAACCATAGGAGATAAAAACAGTTGTTAAAGAAAAAGGCTATTTAATTGTAAATTGAAACATTTTATTTGATTTTAGTATCGACGTTTCGGTTTTGAAATCCCATCATTTTTTTATAGCCACTATTTTAAGCCATGAATGCAGAGGCAATCAGCTCATTTTTGTTTTTTTTATTATTTTACGCTTTTTTAAAGTAGCTTACATGAAGAAATTTTACCAAACCAACGATGAAAAACAACTTGAAGAAATCAATAAAACCGAAAGAGTTTTACCTCAAAAAGTTCGACAAGATGGTTGCTGACAGTCCATCCCGATTATTTGTCGGATCAGAGGTATGTCAAAACAAGTAGACTCCATGTATTCTTCGATATAAAAGTCTTATACTATCTATGGGATATTAATACTAAATAGGAAAAATTGCTTTTTAATGTTTCAATAATTATTAGAGCATTACTCTACAATTGTTTCGCCTTTCTAGGGCTTCATCAAGAGTACTTCGTTTACTAAATTTAAAAAGAGAAATATTTACAAACAGAACCATTTAACACGTTTTTCCCAAAAGATCTATAAAATATTATTAGGGGTTTTATTATGCGGCCCAGATGTGGTAATAAATTTATTTATAACTGGCATATCTGCGAAATTTATTTGATCATTGGTAGAAGAGTTGTATTGTCTATAAGTGATTTTTAATTTCTAGTTGTTCATATAAATTTAATTTTTACCTTTGTTTTCTCTATGGAGTAGTTTAACATTATTAAGATCTATAAATTGGTTTTGTTCTATACAATGTGTTGAAATGCCTGTGTTTCTTAAACCATTTAAAATTGATGTTTTGTGTTCTTTTATTCTGTTTTTATGCTCCTTCCATTTTGACCAATATATTCCGCATTACAGTCTGCGCAATTAACTTTATAAACCCCTGACATATCTAATTTTTCTGTTTTGTCTTTATTGTTAACTAATAATCTACCTAGGTTACTCTTATTTACAGACACAGTTTTACAGCCTAACTTATCTAGCCTATTGGATACATTATTGCTGATGTTTGGTATATAATTGATAAACTTAAAATTATTGTTTTTAGGTTCTGTAATACCATAATACTTTTTAGCAATTAACTTTTGTTTTTCTTTGTTACCAATTTATCAATAAGTGATTCTTTATATCCGTTGTTTCTTGCTATTTGTTTAATAATGCAGAGTTCTTTTTTAAAATTTTAACTAAAACTGTGTCTGTAAATAAGAGTAACCTAGGTAGATTATTGAGTTAACAATAAAGACAAAACAGAAAAATTAGATATGTCAGGGGTTTATAAAGTAAATTGCGCAGACTGTAATGCGAAATATATTGGTCAAAGTGGAAGGAGCATAAAAAACAGAATAAAAGAACACAAAACATAAATTTTAAATGGTTTAAGAAACACAGGCATTTCAACACATTGTATAGAACAAAACCAATTTGTAGATCTTAATAATGTTAAACTACTCCATAGAGAAAACAAAGGTAAAAAATTAAATTTATATGTAACTAGAAATTAAAAATCACTTATAGACAATACAACTCTTTATACCAATGATCAAATAAATTTCTGCAGATATGCCAGTTATAAATAAATTTATTACCACATCTGGGCCGCATAATAAAACCCCTAATAATATTTTATAGACCTTTTGGGAAAAACGTGTTAAATGGTTCTGTTTGTAAATATTTCTTTTTTTTAAATTTAGTATACGAAGTACTCTTGATGAAGCCCTAGAAAGGCGAAACAATTGTAGAGTAATGCTCTAATAATTATTGAAACATTAAAAAGCAATTTTTCCTATTTAGTATTAATATTTAAAAAATGTTTCACAAGAAACCAACTGCGGATACAATTCAGTGTATATCTATGGGATGTTGGAATGCAATCCTTGTTATTATCAAACATTTAGAAAACGTTATTTGAGAGGTCCAGTTTCAAAGTGTACAATTTTCAATTACATTATTTATAGTGCCTGCGCCAGTAATCAAATAGACTTCATGATAAGAACCCTTTAAAACCTTTTAGGGGTTCCCCTTGACACAGTGTACCACGTATATTCATACCGCCATTTTTAACATGTTTCGTGTGTCGGACTGGGCGAACGTAAAAGCGCCGGTTCCTTATATGGCGGTATGAATATTCGTGGTAGACTCAACAAAGGAACTTCCCTAAAAAGTTTTAAAAGGGTTCTTATCATGGTAATATTCCAGATTGTACATTTTGGAATTAGCCTCATATATTTGATATAAAACAGTTTTAATCCAGTAAGCAGATAGGTGAAGGTTGCCTTTAATTTTCATCTTAGACTATAAGAATAATCCTCTTATTCTCAAACACACCTGTATTTAAAAAATTAAATATTTTTCTGCAGGTGACATGGGCTGACCTTTACTTCGCAGCTACTTTTGCAGCCTATCTAGAGAGAGCGCCCGGTGCTTTGGACTCGTACACAAACTTGACTAAGTTCATAGAAAAATCAACAACCACCCTAATATTAAAAAGTACTTGGAGAGAAGACCCCAATCAGACATCCCTCAAAACCCACATCAAAAGAAATAATATGTTTTCCTTAAGACTGTTTTTTATTAATAAATAATTTTACAAAAAAATTAAATTTGTATTCTTTGTGTGTTTATATTGAATATGCAGGGGCGGTCATAGGGGAGGGGCCATGGGTGCCCCTCTTTTGATGCCACATCCTTTGTATTTCATACATATCCTAATGGCAAATATGGGCATTTTGGGCATTTAATGATGATATGCCCCCTCCCAGGGCTGGTCCGAGGGGTGAGGGTGATGATGGAATTGAAAAGTGAGGACGTGAGGGCCTTTTCTTTTTGCTCTTAGAAAATTCTAAACATATTTTTTTAATTTTATTTCAAAATTCAAATTCAAAATTATTTATTGATGTCAACATACACATACAAATGTATTTACACAAGTCAGCAATGTTAAAAAAAAATAGTTATAAAACCTTATCCTATACATATTAAAAAAAGAAATAAATAACAAACATTATTTTAAACAAACAATATTAAAATACTTATACTAATTCAAAAGAATACTTACACAATACAACAGTTTAAAATACAAAAACACGAAAACAATCTCTAATTAAAGTTAAAATTATATCCAAGGTATTCCTATATTGAATAAAAACTGTTTTCAGTCAATATTTGCCTAATTGTGGTAACAAATTTTTCTTCAGACAAGATTCTAATACTTTCTGGCAATACATTAAAAAATTTATTGCCCAATATCCAGTCCACTTTGACACCTTCTCAGACGCCAGTATGCCGGTATCATGTTTTGTTTATGTCTGGTGTTATAACCATGCATCTCCTCATGACTTGTGTAGAGGTTGATATTTTTCTTTAAAAAACGAGGATTTTCCAAAATGTACTGTGATGGCACAGTGAGGATTCCAAGCTTTCTATTAGCCTGACGGCAGTCATCCCTAAAACCAGACCTGCAAGAACTCTCAGAGCCTTTCGTTGTAAGCCAAACACCCGGTGTGTGTCAGCCGCATGACCCCAGGCAAGGATAGAATATGAAAGATGCGAGTGAAAAATGGAGTGATAAGCTGTATGTAAAGTCTCTGGTGAGACGCACCTTGAAAGGTTTCTCCAGAATAAACAGGCTTTTAGTTAGTTTTCTACACACGTTGTTAATGTGTGAGCCCCATTGAAGTTTTGGGTCTAAGAAACTCCCAAAAATCTAATCTCGCTAACACCCTCATTTAGATCACCCACATCTCTCATTGCGAAAATTACTTGGTTTGTCTTATTGTCGTTTAAAACCAACTTATTTGCAGCAAACCATTGCTCAGTTTTGTTCCGCGCCTCCACAGAACCCTCCAGCACCCTTCAATATTATCAGCTGCAAAGGCTACCGTAGTGTCATCAGCAAAGAGTGTATACTTAGCCTGTTGTTTAATGTTTGGAAGATCATTTATGTAAATTAACCTTTCGAGGGGCGCCAAAATTTTCGCTTTTGCCACCTCACACATTTTTCCTCGGCCTATGGCCCCCCCTCAGAAAGTCGACATGACCGCCCCTGTAAATATGTTAAAGTTCCAAAGCGAGCCGCCGCCCCGTCGTTTTTGACGTTTCGAGCACAAATTTAGCTGAAACAAAATTTAAAATACAGAAAAGATAAAAGAAAACTACGTGGTTAAACAAAATATAAAATTTATTGACTTTCCAACAACTGTTTTTCTGCCTTACTATTTTTAACTAAAACTATAAATGATGGAGTACCGCCTTTTATCACATACCTAGAAAAAAACATTAGTATTAGTTCTCAACGTTTCTCTAGTAACTACATAAAGTACAATAGTATATTTCCTAACTAGTGCTTAAAGGTGTAACTTTTCTGCATGGGAATGAAATCAGTCGGGAGTCAAAGTGCGGAAAAGGCCCTTTCGGCACGTGTTAGGAACACTATTCTTTTTACGAGCGTAAGGAAAACATAAAAATAAAAATTTAATATATATTTTTTTAATTTTAACACAATGCTAGCTAATACCCTACTTAGACTCTTTGTTTGACCTCCGGACAGTGCGGACGTGCGTAGAGGACTACAAAGTTCTTCCCGGAGTGGCGGCTAGAGGTGTCGTACGAACGTTTTTACCTTCGAGGGATCAAGGAAAGATTCACGCTAAATTGACGGCATCTTTCTTCTGGATCTAAGCGCTGTGAGCGAAGATTCCTATAAGCTGATGGTATCCTGTTTGGTGGTGAACACGAGGTATTTCTTAAATGGCGGGAAATAGATGGGCGTGCCATGGGAACTGTAAGTAGTGAAAGTGAAGGGTATACGTAACACCAGTAGCAGATCTTGGTTTGACAGCCGACAATTTATGCATTGCATCGATTGTTGAATTGTTTGTTTTCTTTTGGAATTTCTGGGGGCTACGAGCTCGATTATCCAGATTTTCCGCCGATGAAGCCCTGGAAAGCATAGTCCGGAAGGGGGAGAGTGGTGGATTGGACCTGAAGGGACCAAAACCAAGAAAAAAATATAGAGAGAGAGAAATACCCTACTTGTACCTATTATTGTTGGTAAATGTACAATTTGTGGCATTTTGCAGATTAATAGAGGACTGAAGCAGTTTTTTTGTTAGGGAAATATTGGTGTCTGCAAAAATGTGTTTTTTTCACCCCTAATTTGGTTTTGACAAAACAAAATTTTTTTTTAAACATAAAGTGTGTGAAAATCTTTTATTGCAACTCGCTAATATTTGGCTTAAAATTTGGTTACTTTTCCACACTAGTGCGGAAAGATGGCACTTTCAGGACTAAAATGCGTGCGGAAAAGTGAACTTTTTCGCTCACGAGTAAAAAAAATTGTTTAACCAATGTAACAAAAAATATTTTGTTAATAGAGAATTATTACACAGTGGAATAAGGCTAGACACTAAGAATACCGGCCTTATTTTGACATCTGAGCTTGCGCAGATGCATGGTGGGATAAGGACTCCTTTAATAAGTATAGTGCCCGGCTTTATTTATGTCGGTTTTAGGTCGTGCCTTATTTTGGTCTTATTTTAACTTCGGAATTGTTCATGTAAACCAAACGGCTGCCGAACACAAAATCGAAAAGTTTTTAGAAGTAAAAATACTTAAAAACCTTGATTTTTCAAATGTATTTATGTAATTGTGTTAATAAAAACCCTACAACACAAAACAATAAAGAAAAACAACTAAATTGTTTCCCCTTTTTTTAGGTTAATGGTACTGTCAACATGATTTGCAATAACTCTAAATTATGGGTACAAGCACTATTTAAATCAGGCCGGTATTAATAATACCCAAGCTTAAAAAGGCAACTTGAAATAACTCTCTATTTCTTACCAAGTGTTCTTTAAAACCTCTCCTAATGTTTGATTTACATCAATTTTCATCAATTTCTGTTTTCTTGTTTCATAGTAAACATTTAAATTGTCCGCCCTGTATTTTTTTCTTCATCCCATTCGGGATAAGTCTCAAAAACCATACATAGTTGGTCAAAAATTCTAAAACACAAACAAATGGTCATAAAAAATATGTATATACCGGGTGGTGTATAGCCAGACTGGCCATATAAAATTCCATGTAAATTTTGATAACTTTAAATATTGATTTTTTTAATTTTTTATCTTTGGACAATCCACGAAGGCTGAAAGTCTAAATACTAACGTACAGTAGGTGTCTTAAGCAGGGTAAGAGGAAGTTTGTTAACACGGGACTTAAAAACTTGAAGATTTGGGGGGAAGGAAAGACCTCCGCTGGCAGTAGGTCCACAGTCTAGAAACTCTAGGGATAAAAGAACGAACGAAATGGGAAGTTCGGGGCCTGTCCAGTTGAACCGTATAGGGATGTATACGCGCGGCACCACGAGTTTCTCTGTTGGGAGCTGCAAGAGGAGGGACTATACTGGATAATTCGTCGGAGCAGAAGCCGTAAAAGTATCTATAGAAGAGCGATAGATCTCCCACAGCTCGACGATGGGCAAGAGAAGGAAGTCTTTGAGTAAGTAAAGGATCATTAATAAGACGAACAGCCCTTCTTTGAATGGCATCAAGAATGCTGAGGGTTGTAGGGGATGCCATTCCCCAGACATGAGAACAATATTCCAGAGAGGGTCGAATTTAGGACACATACAAAGTGTATAAATTGGAAGGAGAAAAATACTTTTGGCTCGGAAAAGAAATCCAAGCTTTTTTGAAGCCGCAGTGGCTATAGATTCAATGTGTTTATGCCAGTTAAGGTTATTCTCAAATGTGACGCCCACGAGGTTAAATGTGTCCCCGCTCTGCAAAAACCTGGCCACTCATAAGCAAAGGATGAGTGTTTGATGATTTTTCGCAACAAGGAACAAGACTGTGTTTTGGATGCATTACATTGAACGAGATTTTTGGCGCCCCAATCCAAAATCAAATTGAGATCCTGTGAAAGAGATATCTGCATCGCCCTACGTTTGCTTTCCAAGTCGGGTTGAGAGATTGGTTTGGGAACCTGAAAAGTGGAGTGAAGGGTACTATGGTCAAATTTTTTACAACAAACTTGTATTAGACTATTATGAAGACTTTAAAGCTCACAAACTAAATTTCGTTATTTTTCAACAAGCCAATTAAATGTTATTTAAGAAAAACTATTTGTAAAATCATTGCATACCTGATACATACTGTAATGAATCACCAGTAATGAATAAATAATAATGAATAACTAATAGAAAGTAAAACGCCAATTAAAAAATTGACATTCCATTTTATTCATTACAGATGGATTCACAGCTATTCAATGATTTTACAAATAGTTTTTAAAGCAATATTTAATTGCCTTATTCAAAAATAACGTTTTTAAAATAGTCTAATACAAATTTGTTGTAAAATCAATGGGGAAGCCAATATTTAAACATATCAAAATTTACATGGGATTTCCTATGGTCAGTATGGCAATGCATCACCCAGTATACCTCAATATATCTTTTTACGTTTAGTTATCCCCTGTATATACCTGTCTTTTTCACTAAATTCCTGAATATAATCCATGATTTTGTATTCCGGATACACTAGAGCCACTGGCCATACCAAACTATTTGTTTCTTCATGTAAAAACACTCTGTGGTGTATTAATTCGGGAAAACAGGGTTCTAGTTTGCTTAAATTTATGTTGCCTAAAAATCAGGTTACTTTTATAAATTGACCATGATTTTCCATTTCTATAAAAATATCTCTAAAAGGTGCAAAGACCACAGTACCACAAATTCCTGAAGCTAAAGATATGATGATCTAACCCCTTAACTCACCTTATTCCAAAAGTGGATAATTTCAGAGATACAGGGAGTGAAAAATGTATTCTAAGGTGATTTTAAGAAGGAAAGTTGAAATAAATCTATGACCTAAAAGGCTTAACTTTTGAGATACAGAAGTATGGGAAAGTATGGGTAAGTACTGGGAAGTATTGAGAAGTAAAGAGCTTATTTTTTGAAACTTAATAAAGATTATAATTTCTCACTGCCCAAAACCCCTTCTCTACAAATATTGTGACAATACACCTACTATAAACAAAATTATTTCAAAATTTTTGGCACCTTATCTGTATTTTCAAAATTATCAACTTTTGGACTAAGGTAAGTTGGGTTAGATCATCATATTTTAGCTTCAGTTTTTTTGTGCTAACATTTTTTCCGCACATTTTAGAGACACCCTGTATAAAGGAAATACACTTACCACCTTCTCCCCCTTCTATCCTATACCCCCTTTTCAAAATCTCTTTCACCAAACTCTCCTCACTCTCTTTCTTTTTCTTCTCTTCCATTTCTTTTTTTCTCTCATTTCTCAATTTCAATTTTGCATCGTTAACACATTTTTTCCTTAGCTCTAATATCTCTTTGTTACTTTTGTTTGTTTCTAATATTTTGTCACAGTATTCAATAGACTTTTCATATTGTTTTAAGATATATGCACACTGTGCAGCTCTGTTTAAAACTTTATCATAGTTTGGCTTGATTTTCAAGGCTAACTCACAGTCTATTAGACATGACCTGTTGAGAAGTAAATTTTCAGCACAAATAGGTATCGCAAAATTTTTTAGAATAGTTCTACTAGCTGTAAATAACCAAAAATATTATAAAAATAAATAACTCACCTATAATTTTTTAAAAACCAATGGGATGCAGCTCTGTTATTCAACAAAGTGCTTTCAATCTCAGGATCCCCACACTTTTGCTTGATCCCCTCTGTATATGCAACAATGGCCAATCTGTAGTTTTTATGTTTGAAATTAAAGTTACCATCATCTTTATAAGCTATTGCCAATTCTATAAACAAGATATAATTGTATTAAAATATCCTTTATATGGCAAAAAAAAAAAGATTGAGCCATACCTTGTGGTTCGTTCTCTTCTGGGTCATATTTCAACTTTTGCAGACCTTCATACAGGGGGTGGAGTTCCTGACCAGGCTGGGGGATTGCTTCATGAAAAATGGGTGTTTGTCCATCTCCTAAGATAAAATTATATGTTTATTTCACAAGCAGCAATTGATTCAAATAGTGTGTTGTTGTCTCGCAAGTAGGTAATATAAATTGCGTATTGTTGACTCAAGAAATTTTCTAAATGTAAAGTACAATAAAAAATTAAATTATTTACCTCTTCCCATCGATCTTCAGGCCATCCATCTTCATATTTCCTCCTGGGCAAATTATTTATGAATTCGTCCAACTCTGCATCGAGTTTTTCAGCCAATTTTAGTCTTTCCTCGTCTGTCATCGGTTTGTTTGCATTCACAGGAGTTTCTCGGTCCATTTCTTAAATGTTTTAAGTAATTTTAATCTCAAAAACACGTTTAAAATGTTAAAAATGGAAAAAATGTGGATCTCCTCTCAAAACATTGAATTTATAACCTCAATTTGCGTTTAAAACTATTTTAAATATCAATACTGTTTTCCAATATTCATAGAGCTTACTTCTACTACAAGCTTCTTGCCGCTTAGCCATGCAAATAGCGTGCGCAGAGGAAAGAAGAATAAAGCCGGCTATCCATGAGAGCGGTTTTTCGCTCGCGGATGTTTATTCAGCGTTGTGATTAGTTAGTGCAAATTTAAAATGCTTTTCCCGCCAATCACAACGCTGAATTATCATCCGCGAGCGGAAAACCGCTCTCATGGACAGTAGGCTTAATTCCAATATCTTTATTTTCCGCTTCACGTGCTAATTGATAAGAGGGAGAAAGCAAGAAAGCATTAGTGGGGAAGAGCACTTGCTACTCCACTTAGATAAATCAGCACGTGAAGCGAGACAAAAAGGCAAACAAAAAGGTAATAGACTTATTATTCTTTTTCTTTCGCAGGCTGTTTATAGGATTAAGAGCAAGACTGCCTCTAGTAGGTACATGCTTGAAGTAGGTCATAAAGTCCTTGGCGTTTTCATATCAAACAAACTATATGGAAAATAGTTTTGATACTTACTTTTACTAAGTACACATTCCATGAACAGTTAGGGAATTCTAACCTTAGTTTTTCGTGTTGTCTTGTGGAATGCATCAAAATGCCCAAAAAATGGGGCGAATTAGGTGTTTCATTACACGAAGAAGTAATAGAAGGCATCAAGAGCCTAAATTTTCCATTTATGACTCCTGTGCAAGCAGCAACGATACCGCAGCTGTTGAAAAAGAAAGACGTAGCAGCTGAAGCTGTAACAGGTATGTCGAGTTTTCATAATTTGGCTAATTTCCTAATTACTATTCGAAAATAATGAATATTTTTAGGTTCTGGTAAGACTTTAGCATTCCTTATACCAATCCTAGATATTTTGAAGAAAAGGGAAATAGAGGAAAAATGGAAAAAACACCAAGTTGGTTCTATAGTCATATCACCCACTCGAGAGCTAGCATTGCAGACAAAAGAAGTGTTAGACCTGCTTTTAAAGAGTGTTAAGGTACTATTCTCAATTATCCTTTAATTATTAAAATTATAAGCCAAGTTTTTAATCCAAATTTTGTTTGTATATATATTTTTTAAAATTTAAAAGTGATCTTTTAGAACCTGACTCCACTTTTGTTGGTTGGTGGCAATAATGTTGAGGAAGATGTAAAAAACTTCAAAGAAAATGGTTGTAATATCATTATTTGCACTCCAGGAAGGTTGGAGGACCTCTTGACAAGAAAAGATATCAATTTAACCAATGCAGTTAAAAATCTGGTAAGTTATATTTAAAATGTGCTTTAAATTCAAACACTTTGTTAAATATTGGATTGCATTTTAGGAAATTTTAATTTTGGATGAGGCAGACAGATTACTGGACATGGGTTTTCAAAAAACTTTAGACACTATACTGAGTTATCTACCCAGGCAAAGAAGAACCAGTCTGTTTTCAGCCACCCAGACTAAACAGGTATGGTTCTGGAAAATAAAAAAAAACAGCAGTTTAATTTTGGTTTAGTTTAATATTATAAAACTCATATTTTCAATATAACCCCATTTAGACATTGGTTGTTTAAATGAAATGAATCCTATTATCAAATGTATCAAAAATATTTTAAAAAGTTTTATAAAAACCCAAATGATAAAAATATATTTAATGATGAACTTGCTTTGTATAAACAATACAAAATAGAAGACATGCTTATCTTAACTCTATGTTTACATATAAAGGGCCTACTTCCAAACTGTACAAACTAAACATCTTTAATTTTGGTTTTTGCCGGTTTTTGACTAAACTCCAAGAAAAAACGTTCGGTAGAACATTTGACCCAAAACCTAACATCCAGGTATTTACTATATTTTCATAATGGTGTCTTAAAATATAGAAACAAAAATAAAATTTTGTCACTTAGCAAATGCAACCAATGTTCCTATACAAGTTTGATACGTCTATTAAAAAAAAAAAATGTCATTTTATTTATTATTGTAGGTGGAAGATTTGATAAGAGCAGGTTTAAGGAATCCAGTGTTAGTTAGTGTATCTGCCAAAGCCAAACAAAGCACACCAGATATGTTGGAGAATTATTATATTTTAGCTAAAAATGATGGTAATAAGTTATTGTTTTTGTTTTAATTTGTAACTTTTTATCTTCAGAGCTAAACAAAATCTATCTTTAGGGAAACTAGCTGCTCTTCTTTCCTTCTTGGAGCAAGAAAACATAAAAAATCCATGCTTTTCCTCCCAACTTGTGCCTGTGTGGACTATTGGTCCAAGATATTCCCCAACATCGTTCCGAAAACTTTGAACCTGCCGATTTTGGCGATCCATGGAAAAATGAAAGACAAGCGACAAAAAGTTTTGGAGAAATTTAGGGACAGTGAAAAGCCTTGTTGTTATGTACAGATGTGATGTCTAGAGGCATTGATATACCAGAGGTAATAAAAATGTAGCAGGGGAGTAATCCTTACCTTTTCAGAACATAGTAAAAATGTATGTAAAAAAATTAGCTCAGGTTGTTATGCTCTTAGAATTCTTTCTACTAAACTTGATTTTCCACTACTGAAAACTAGTTATTTAACATTATTTGAATCAATAATAAGATATGGTATTTGTTTCTGGGGAAACTCTGGTCAAAATATGTTAAGCTGAGTTTATTATTTTGCAAAAAGAGCTATAAGAACTATTTGCAAAATCAAATCTAGGGAATCTTGCAAACCTTTATTTATTAAACATAAGATATTGACACTGACACTTATTTTTATATTGGAAACTGTTTGTTTAATATATAAAAATATTCATGTAATTATAATGAAAACTCCTTATATAATTTTAAAAATAACTCCTGCATTGATTTACTTATACCACATTCAAGTATGATTAAAAAATCGATAATTTATGAATGAAAAAAGATATTTAATCATTTACCAAATTTTATAAAAAATATTAAAAACATAAAGAAATTTAAAAATATGTTAAAACATTTTTACTTAAAAGAGTGTATTACAATTTAAATGAATTTTTCGAGGATACATGTCCATAAAAGGTATTTCTTTTTACTATTATATGTTTGTGTGTGTATCTGTCTATGTTGTATATGTATATATAGGCTCGCTTGTGGCGGCTTCGGTTGTATCGGCAAGCGTCGATCTCCGGAGTTAAGCAGTGAAATGCGCGCCCATAATTTGGATGGGTGACCGGCACCAGCGGTGTTTTGGGCAACGGCACATGGTATTCTGCTCGGGGATGCGGACCGAGTAACAACCATCCAAGTTATGGAATGAATGGTGTGTGAATGGGAAGGAGTAGGGGTCAAGGTACAATAAGCCTTCAGGCTGCAGTGCACCACCTAGGGGGCGGTCGTCGGACCTGGGTGGGATGACCCCGAAAGGGTGAAAAAAAATATGTATATATAATTTATTGTTTTACTTTGTCCACAAAGGTATCTAAATATTTTTCATGAGAATAAAGCTTATTATTATTATTATTATAAAAAGAATTTTTAAAATCTGTCCACAATTGAAGAAGTAATTGAGTAACATGCATACACAAAAAAACATACAGGCGAATTAAGAGCCTCCTTCTTTTTTAAAGTCGGTTAAAAACTAACTAAAATTGATTTATACTTTGTTTTTGAGACATCTTATATTATTTACCAATACTGTCTTAGATTAGATTAGAATTGGGCCAGAATAACCCATGCACTGAAGCCGCTCGGCTTATTGTGTGCCCTGTCTTTTTACGTCTGGGTGATGTCAGCCAGACAGGACCTACAGCTTAACGTGGGTTTCGAACCACGGTCCTATGAGCGACAACTTAAGACCTCGTCCCAACCCAGGGGGCACTACTGAACTTACCAACTGAGTGGGGTCCGCATGTCTACGGATGCGCAGGACACGGCAAAGTGTGTTCCGGCGCCGTGGTCCTTTGGTGGCCTTACAGCGTCGATACATTTTGCACTTTATCTGTCTGGTGTTGAGCTAACCATTAAATTTCCGACCAACTTATAAATAAGTATTTGGCCTCAGCAGGATTCGAACCCACCTCACGTTCGTTGTGCCCTCAACAACTTAACGCCTTACACGCTAAGCCATCACCGGACTATTTACCAATACTGTCTGTAAAACAAGTGTTTCCAAAGAATAAATTTTTATTTTAAGTTTAATTTTATATCTTGTATAGGGGCGAAATTATTTTGTGTACAAATAAGTAGTAGTAGTAGTAGTAGTATTTATTGATATCAATATACAAAATTGTACATATACACGTCATAAAATTTAAAATATAATAAGGTAAAACACAGTTGACACCTAAAATTGACATATTAGAACATTGACACATTAAAACATTATAAAAGTAATAGAGATAAAAGTAATAGAGATATCAACAGTATTTAACAGAATAAAATGTCATATAGACAATTAAAATTAAAATTAAAACATTTAAACATAAAGTAATATAAATACATAATATACAGAACACATTCTAAAACATAGACAATGTAATAAAACATCATAGGCGGCAACAACATTACCCATTGAAATCAAAGTTAATATCCTTCAAAATCTGAGAGGAAATATTCCTCCAATGAAAAAAGAGCCTTTCCAATTAAATATTTTTTATTTTTGCTTTGAAAATATTGTCATTAAGAGCTCTTATACTCGTCGGTAAGCAATTAAAAACTTCACTGCAAGATATCTGGAGCCATTCCTGGATCTATTGAGCCGACTGAAGTCACACACGAGATTTTCATTGCCTCGAGTAGGGTAATTATGAAGGTCTCTATAACACCTAAAACTATTTATATTTTTCTTTATATATAGTAGACACTCTAAAATATAAATGCATGGCACTGTGAGGATCCCAAGCTCCCTAAAAATTGTCGGCAATCCGCTCTATAGTGTAAGCCACTAATGAGGCGAATGCATTTTCTTTGCAATCCAAAGATCTTGTTCAAATGAGGTGAATGACCCCATGAGAGAATGGCATATGATATGTTAGAGTGGAAATATCCATAATATGCCGACAAAACGGTCTGCAGTGATGTAACATGAACAAGGTTCCTGATTAAAAAGAGGTATTTAGATAATTTTTTGGATAAATGGATTACCTGATTTTCCCAGGTTAAGCCAGGATCAAGGTATACCCCAAGAAACTTTACTTCTTCGACACCAGCAGCTATAGAAGCATGTTCTGGCTTTGGGTTTCTAAGTGAAAAATGCATGGTTTGCGTATTTGAATTATTTAGAGATAAACCATTTGCAATGAACCACTGTTGTACACTTGAGTCAATGCGATTTAACCTCATATCAGGGAGCTCTGATGGATGAAAGCTTACATAATAAGTGGTATCATCTGCAAAAATAACTGTCTTAGCCAAGTCCTGAGAATGAACAAGATCGTTTATGTAGATGAGAAATAAAACAGGACCCAACACTGAGCCTTGGGGTACTCCATATTTTAACATCTGGGAGGATGAAATATTTCGATTAAAAGAGACAAACTGCCTTCTGTCCGAGAGATAGGATCCCACCAATGCCACTGCACTGCTGTGGAAGTTATAATAAGTAAGCTTTTTCAAAAGAATGTCATGAGTTACGCAGTCAAATGCCTTGGTGAGATCCAGGAAAGATGCATATGTGTCAAGAAAAGATTCAAAGCCCTGTAAGATATTACTAGTAAGACAATCAATTGCTAAACTGGTCGTTTTATTTTTACGAAATCCAAACTGACTTACTGTAAAAAGTTTATTAGATTCAAAATGATCATTAAGTTGTTTTTTAATAATTTTTTCATAAATTTTTGATAAAATCGGTAAGATAGATATGGGGCGGTAGTTACCACAATCATCAACTGACCCTTTACCTTTGTAAAGAGGAATTACTTTAGCAGTTTTGAAGACTGCTGGAAAAATTAAGTTGAGACACCCTGTATATTTGAATTTGATTTAATTTATTTAATTTTTAGGTAGATTGGGTTCTTCAGTGGGACCCACCAGCAAGTGCATCGGCTTTCGTACATCGTGTTGGAAGAACTGCACGACAAGGAAATCAGGGGAGCGCTCTCATTATTTTACTCGAAAATGAGGAGGCCTACGTCAATTTTATCGAAACTAATCAAAGAGTTAAATTGGTAAAAATGGACGACGCCTCTAGTCAAGAAAAGGTAGTTGTTTATTTATTTATTTAAACAATATACGGGATACCCCATTATAAAATTTCTTGCAAATACATAAAATATTAAAAGATAAGAATAAAACATAAAATAAAATTACTTTAAAGATACAGGTTGATTCAAAAAACGATCACGAAACTTATAGGGGTGATTCTACTTGACAAAATAAGGGTAGAGCTTCATATAATTTTTTTCAAAATGTCATTCGTTTTCGAGTTACAAGCCGTCAAAGTTCAGTTATTATTTTGGTTTTTTCGCCATATTGCATTTATTTTTTAACCAATCCAGTTGATATTTGGCACACAAATTGAGCTTTGCAGATTCTAAAATTTTAAGACAAAAGTACTTTTTGTCAATACCGCCAGAAGGCAGTTTACCTAAAACTTAAAATTTATTTACATCATAACTTTTTAATTTTGACAGATATCGCAAAGCTGGTGGCGCCATTTTATAGTCAATCAAAAACTTAAAAAATAAGGTAGTCTTTATTAAAGTCGATAAACCTCACCGTTTGGACACCAATAGACATCAAAGTTTTCATCAATTTCAATCAAATTACCTACATACATACAGGGTGTCCAGTAACTCAACCGACAAACTTTACGGGGCGATTCTACAACAGAAAATAAGAATAAAACTTCATATAAACATATGTCCTAAACGTCTTAGTTTTTGAACTAGAGTGTGCTAAATATTTTAAAAAATATATATATATTTTTAAACTTTACCACGTAGTTGTGCATGTGCATTAAAAGTATGAAAAAAGTGGATATACTCCCTTAAGAATCAGCATCTTATACTGAAATGCCCTGTATATACAGAAAACTCATAGTTACAATAATTATACGTATTTTTAAATTTTTAGATAGATTTACTAAGGGAGCAAATTAGAAACCTGTTAAAGAGAGACAGAGCACTTATGGAGAAAGCAACACAAGCATATGTGTCACATATAAGAGCATATTCCAAACATGAGTGTTCTCTACTTTTAAAAGTCAAGGTAAAAAGGTATACGGGTAAATTGGATAACATATCTGTCCTCCCTTTCGGTAAAAACACGTGGCCGTCCACTACGAGGCAATCTTTCCACATTTCCAGTTTCTTGATACCTGTTGATGATTCGACTCACAAAAGATCTTGGAATATTTAAACAGGCTGAAATATGGTGATTGGAAAATCCAGATTCATGCAGAGCAATTATCCTTGCTCTGTTATAAACAGAAATTCCACGTCCTGGAATTTTCAGTTAGAACCAATGCAAACTTTGCGTATTTAAAAATGCAAATATAAACAATTTTAAATCTTCGCAAAAACCACAAAAACTCTCATCTCCAAATAAGTATGTGATCTTTTCTATTTCGTAAATAAAAGAATATTTTTATCTGATACTAAAAACATGTAGAATTCTTTATAACCAAGATATACAGGGGGTCCAAGACTTTTGGCGTTGTGTGTAGTTATGGCCTGAAAAATAATCTATTTAAATTTAGCTCCAACAAATACAAATATTGGTACATTAGACTTCATGTATGTTATTACTAATTGTAGGAATTACCTTTGGGAGCTATGGGCGCCACCTATGGTCTATTACAACTTCCCAAAATGCCTGAGCTGAAAAATAGGGATCTGTCCGATTTTCCTGATGTAAAAAATCTAGATTTAAATACCATACCTTACAAGGATAAAACCAGGGAGGCTGTCAGACTGAAAAAATTAAAAGAGTATAAATTAACAGGTAAATCTTATCAAAGACAATTGTAGTTTTCTATAGGCCCCAGAACATGCTAAATTTTTGGTCATCAGTTTGGACGCTGGCTCGGCTGAATTTATGAAGCGGCAAATTATACGTACCGTTTACGTGTGTACTGATGGATATCCGCTTCATAAATTCCACGAAGCGAGCGTCCAAGCTGATGACCAAAAATTTAGCATTGTTCTGGGTGTCTATAGTGAAACTACAATTGTCTTTGATCTTATACAGCTTGGTTAACGATAATCTTCGGTCTGGGTTTTAAAAAGAGTATGTATATTAAAGCAGGACAGAGAATTGCTGGGGACCTGTCTGTAGTTTGGCAGACTGGTCTGTTGTTTGACAAACTGGTCTGTTGTTTGACAGATTGGTCTGTTGTTTGACAGACTGCTCTGTTGTTTGACAGATTGGTTCTGTTGTTTGACAGACCGATCTGCAGTTTGGCAGACCGGTTCTGTAGTTTGGCAGACTAGTCTGTTGTTTGACATATTGGTCTGTAGATTGACAAACTGGTCCGTTGATTGGCAGACCGGTCTATTGTTTGGCGGATTGGTCAGTTGTTTTGACAGACCAATCAACAGTTCGGCTGACCGGTCAGCAATTTGGCAGACCAAACAGGAGTTTAGCTAACTGGTCTGTAGTTGGGTAGATTGGTCTGTTATTTGACAGACTGATCCGTTGTTTGACAGACTGATCCGTTGTTTGACAGACTGATCTGCTGTTTGGCAGACTGGTCTGTAGTTTCGCAGACTGGTCCGTTGTTTGACAGACCGATATGCAGTTTAACAGACCAATCAGCAGTTTAACAGACCGGTCTGTAATTTGGCTAACTGGCTAACAAAAATCCTGTTAAGCGTCGATTCAATCTAGTAGGCCGTTTTTTTTTGTTTTATTCAATTGAATTTTTAGAAAAGAATAATATAATAATTTTTAACACAAGGTTTGTCAATAATTCACAGTAGGGAACATTGATAGCTATTTATTTGAAAAAAAAAAGGTTAAGTTAATCTTTAGAAAAATTTCATAAAAGGAGGGAGTATCCAATAGACATAATAACTGCTAATGCCATAGTCCAAAATTGACTCCAAGAGTAAAAGAGAATAAAATTAAATAAAAATCGATTAAAAACCTAACCTTTTTTAGTTCTGTGTTAAAAACAATAATTAAAAACTTAATTGCTCAATACTGATATTCCGTCAATTTAAGTTGCAATAGCTGTATGTGTGTCCTTTTTCATTTTGCACAGTTAAACAGAGAAGTATTAGTATATTTCGAACATTTCCGATGTTTAGTCTATTGTGACACAAAGTACCAAAAAGTGCAATTATCGATTTCCCAAGTAGAAATCTACGATAGAAAGCGAGGTGTAGAATTCTATAGAGCACGGAGTCCCGTTGCTGTCTTGACTTTCGGTTTATAATTTGTTGCTGTCTCTTTACACCTTGACAAACATTTTTGTAAGCAGCAACACATTTTTAGATTAACTTTTATCTGGAAAAAATAGAGTTTAATGCTGGCTACAATTGTCTTTGATCTTATACAGCTTGGTTAACGATAATCTTCGGTCTGGGTTTTAAAAAGAGCGTGAAAATAAAAACATTTTATTGTATATTAAAGCAGGACAAAGAATTGCTGGAGAGTCGGGGTGAATCCCCACTTTTCAGCGAATTCCACAGCATCAAGTATGGGGTGTCTTTTTTGTTTGTTCTACTCGCCACACGCGAAGTATTTTCTAATGGCAGAGTAAGCTAGACACCCCGCCGTCTTACCCCTCCAAATTAATGGAGCTTCGACTTACCCCTTCTTAACCAATTGAATTAAAAGTACATGACAATGAAGCAATATTAATTATGCTTCATTTCTTTCCTACTTACATATTCCTAATTTATATCTCTTTTCTTTAAACAGCTATTCTATTCCAAGATCAAGATTACCCAATTTTTATGTATAATTTACAAATGTACAAACAACAAAAACATAACCTAATGATAAGGATCTGTTTTTAGGAGTGTGGCCCAATAAGAAGCAAAAACATATTAAAAAAGCGACGGAACCTTGGTCGGTAACGAAGCAAAATAAAGAAGCTAGGAAAGAAAAACGAGCAAAAAGAAAACAGGCGAAATTAGCGGCGAAGGGCGAGGGAAAAGGCAAAAAGAGAAAAGGTAATTAACTGAGATAAAATATTCATGTTTATGTGGCATTTTTGGTCACGAGAAAGTGAATGAATAACAACAGAATTTAATACTCTGCATGCATTTTATATGGGGTATCGTGTAGAGGAGGAAAAATTCTATGAATTTTACCCCCTATTGCATTTAGTTCGTTTTGAAAAGTCGTAGGAAGCATTGAGATTTTTTGCATGTTTTGTGGCGAGGTGGGTTTAGTGCTGATTTCTTCGTCGTTAGGAGTGAATTTGCGGTCAAATAACTAGCGAACTGATTCTCCTGCACTAATTATTAATGTGGTATCGTATAGAAGAGGAAACATACTATAAATTGTATCCTATATTGCATTTAGAAAAGTCGCTGGAAGACTAAAATTTTTTGTTGCGAGGTGGATTTACCAATGATGTTTCGTTAAGTCCGATTTACAGTCGGCAAGTTCTTTCTGCAATTTTGTTGCAGCAAATTTCTTTCAATAATAAACTTGCTGCAAGTTTATTGCAGATTTGTTTTAAATCCGTTTTACAGTCGGCAAGTTCTTTCTGCAACTTGCAACAAAACTTGTAGTAGCCATGCGCAGTATGCGAACAGCTGATTTTTGGCAGCGTATTCTGCAACTTTATTGCGACTTGCAACTTTACCAGTTGGACCGATTTTCTCTTTGCCAGTCAAAACTGCAAGTCTGGGGAAAAAATTTGGTTATTTTAGTGGTACCAACCCCACCCAAAGTTACTAGTTAAGTGACAATCACCTTCTTGCTTTTTTCTTGAATTTTCATCCTCCAGGAGGGTAGCGGTAGCAATAATGAGGCAAATTGTAGCCGCGTTGGCTCTTTTTCGTTCGATTTTTTTAATTTTTAGCAGCTATTCTAAATACCGGTCAATAGCTAGGTTAGGTTCTAACTTTATTTTCACATTTTTGCACGTTGGTACCTTGCCTTATTTTTGCAATATTAAATAGAAAATTGCCGACTGTAAAACGAATCTGCAATAAACTTGCAGCAAGTTTATTGTTGAAAGAAAGTTTCTGCAACAAAATTGCAGAAAGAACTTGCCGACTGTAAAACGGACTTTAGAGTCGGCAATTCGCTTTTTAATATTGCAAAAATAGAATCTAACCTAGCTATTGACCGGTATTTAGAATAGCTGTTAAAAATGTAAAAATCGAACGAAAAACAGCTAATGCGGCTACAATTTGCCTCATTATTGCTACCGCTACCCTCCTGGAGGATGAAAATTCAAGAAAAAGCAAGAAGGTGGTGGTCACTTAACAAGTAACTTTGGGTGTGGTTGGTACCACTAAAATAACCAAATTTTTTCCAGACTTGCAGTTGCAACTGCAAGAAAAACTGGTAAAGTTGCAAGTCGCAATAAAGTTGCAGAATACACTGCCAAAAATCAGCTGTTCGCGTACTGTGCATGCCTACTACAAGTTTTGTTGCAAGTTGCAGAAAGAACTTGCCGACTGTAAACGGACTTCAATTTGCGGGTCGAATATTAAGAGAACTAAATATCCTGCATCCATTTTTAATATGACATCGTATAGAGGAGGGAAAGACAAGGATCTAGGTACACCGTACGATTATCGACTGGAAAATATTGCGGCTGCGCATTAGTCGTATTTTTAGTAATTTCATGTTGTACTTAACCTAACATTTCACTCATTTCAGTTTTTATTGTGCGTCTATCAGTATTCTGTGGTTTTTATTTTTCAATACTCATTTCACATTTCACGGATTATTTTTATTATGACTTGCACTTCATATTAATTATATTAACATTATAAGTTACCTAAGTAGGTTTTGTTTTTAGTTTTATATTTTATTTTTATAAAAAAAAACAAGAGGTTTATTTAATGACATATTTTATTACATAATTTCAATACCTTCTAGGAAGGTACTAATTACGGTAACCTCTCTAAAAAAAATAATATTAAATAAAATATGTTTATTCGCACACAGAAAAGGAATACTAATTCATCATCCACTTTTTTTTCTATATCTTTCATGTTTGTTTGTCCTTCATTCAAACTGTAAGGTATGTTACTTTATGATGTAAGTTAGGTTCGTATATTAATATAATAATATTATTTATTTATTTATTAAGTATACGGGATTCCCCATTTTTACAATGACTATTACAATTATTGAAAAAATAACTACAAAATTAAATTAAGCTACAATTAGATAACTAACTATATACTTATATTACTTGGATGCTTGGTGCATAACTAAATTAATTTGTTTTTATTTCTATTAAACCTTCACCATATCGTCAAGAAATTTGTATATATCGTTTTCACGACTTTGCAAGAAAACATGTTTCACGTCACGCGGGACGATGCGCAGCCGCAATATTTTTCCAGTCGATAATCGCTACGGTGTACCTAGATCCTTGTGAGGAAAAGTACTATAACTTTTACCTCTATATTGCATTTAGAAAAATCGCTACAAGATTGAGATTTTTTGCATTTTTTGTCGCGAAATAGATTTAGCGATGATTTTTTATTATGAATAAATTTGCTGTTGAATATCAAGAAGAATATCCTGAATGAATTTTTAGTAAGGTATATAGGAAAGGAAAGATACTATGCATTTTACCCTATAATTAAACAGTGGGTTATTTTGAAGTTCTATAATAATGCAAAAAAAAATGCTTTTGTTGTATTTAGAATGTGAATAGCTTATTTCTTTGCAGGTGGTATAACTGAAGAAGACCTGGAGGAACTCAAAAAGACATGGCGCTGCTTAAAAAATTAAAAAGAGGAAAATAACAGATGAACAATATGATAAAGAAATGGGACTGGTGTAAGATCCAAGGTTCTTGATATTTTTGTACATTGTAAATAACTTTAGAGTAATACAATTTTCAAATTTTACATTTTTTATTACTTTCCATAAAGAAATTTAAAAAAAACATTATTTTTAACGTTTGGAGACCTAAGTGGACCTTACCTTGCCTTAAATACTGCCATAAATGTGGTTTTTAGTATTTTGGGGTGATTTCTAATGCCCTTTGAGGAGGTAAGTTTTACACAATCAGTATAAAGCTGAAAATTGTGACAACAGTAGGTTTATTTTTTATTCCGAGCTTCATCTCTGATACGAAATTTAAGACTATTAAATATAAATTTTATATTTGGAATATTTCTTGTGGTTTAGAGCCAGATAATCGAATCATCTCTCAAATGTGCTGGCAATAACCGCCTGGATAAAGTCACAACTACTTTAATGTTAGATCAAGTATAGCTTTTGTGTACCTAACCTCAACTCCTCAACATTTATTTAGGTTAGAAAAAAAAAATCGAAACTTCTTACAGGTTTTAAACAGTTTCTTTATTAAAACACCATGGGACTAATAGCAAGTAACTCTTATTTAGCAGTTTTCAGCGCTGGGACTCTCGTAGGCGCGGCATCAACCTATATCATACTAAAATTTCGATATAATTGGCACAAACCAAAAGTAAAGGGTGATCCTGTTTGGTCTAATGGAATGGAAGAGAGGTATGAGGTAAGAACAACATGTCTAGAGCACCCTAAAGTAACTATATTAGAAGCATTCACCAGGGCAGAAAACCTCAACGTCTAAATTTATCCTGTGTTTTAGTTTGAAGATACACATGACGAAGTAAGACTAATTTTAGGAGTTCGGAACGACTTAAAAATGCAAAAAGGCAAAGTTGCTGCCCAGTGTGGACATGGGGCAATGGCCGCCTATGCCAAGACTCTTAGTACATCCCCAAAATTGTTAAAAGATTGGTTAAAAAATGGTAAATCTAGTAAGATCAACATTATATATTGATTTGAAGAAGCATACAATTAATTTAAAAAATTAAATGATTACAACCCCAATAGATCTTTAGTCACTGTAAATATTTTAGGTGGAACAAAAATTGCTGTGCGAGTGGACTCTGAAGAACAGTTACTAGAAATTGATAGGAAAGCCAAAGATCTTAATGTCTTAAGTTGTGTGATACGTGATGCTGGGCAGACGCAGGTTGCTCCAGGTATATCTCTTTTATTTTATTACCATTACACATATTAATAAACCATGAATTTTAGGAACTCGAACTGTGATAGCCGTAGGCCCTGCCCCAAAAAGTGTTTTGGACAAGATAACAGGAAACCTTAAGTTGTATTAATCTTAAAAATGTAATTATTTATTTTAATATTTATTACAACTGTATTTTATTAATTTAAACAATAATTTTACACATAAATGTTTAATTTTCCTTTCCCTCACACTTTGTTTCTTTTGGTTCGATTGAAACTTTAATTAAAATACCAAATTTTTACGAAAATCAACGCGGTTAGTATTAAACAATCTTAGAGCATAGAGCTACTAGAGGCAGCTTTGCGTCTGAGGTTTATATTATTAAAAGTGGAAGGGGACACAAGTGATTAATAGACATAATTAAATTTGTATATATTTAAAAAGCAATTTGAAGAGTTGAAAATCTGTAGTTTAAAAAGTTATGTGTTTATGAACAGAGGTTTTTTGACTACTCTACGAAAAAGCTGTCAGCTGTCAATAAAACACTAATGGCGTCTCAGTTCGAATGGAACCTCATATAACCAAAACAAACATTTTAACTCGTAATTTTCCTTAAGAAATATGTAATTTTCTTTTAAAAAACTCGTTTAAATACACGTCAGAATGGCTTCGGCTTTGGAAAACCCGGGTCCGGAAAACGCGTGGGTCGATTTTTGCGAAAGACACGCCGTAGTGGCAGCGCAGGACTTTTCGAAAAGCTGCAACCAATACATAAATATGAGTTTGCCGGAAAATGCGAGGACTATGGTGCACCACAAAGACTTATTAAAGAAATTCATTGAGTTTTTACAGAGGAGTTCGAAAGGGACTTCAATAGGAGGCGCTTAGGAGGAGGTAACAGGGTTTTAAATGGAGTTACAAGTACTGCTAACGAAGATAGTTTTGATGGTGAAGATGGGAGCCCCAAAATGAGCCACAAACCATTTTTTAGACGGTAAGTAGGGAAGAATTTCATTGTTCTCATACAATAACTAGAGTAACTACTTTCTATCTAAAACCATACAAATCAAATGGCAGATAATGAATGCATTAATATTTAGTCACTTTCTTTTTACCTAGTGACAAATAAACTATTGATAACATTGTTACGAGGATATTTTTGGTAATTTTCTAGAAACCTGCGGCAACTCTACTTTGAATCATTTCAATCCCAGTGTGCCATGAAGCCCTATGTGTATGTATGGTTGCCGCATTATCTCATTGGGTTGTTTGTGTGTTTCTTGGAATTGTTATTTAATTTTTTCCGATTCTGTGGTTTATTCACAATAAAAACATTTAATTATTGAACAGTGACGTGGTGTTTTGTGCCTGGTTGCTTTAATAATGACAATGTTATCAACGTCTCGAAATAAAAGTCACTAAATATTATTGCATACATAAATTTCTATTTTTGGAAAGCAGAAGTTATTTTAGTTTTTTATTAGGGCTCTGGTAGGATTTACGTTTTGGAAGTTCTTAAAAGGCTGGTTAGTTTGTGCAATGAGCTGATTTAAATCAAGTGGTTGAAGGAACTACATAGGTTTCAAAAGCTAAGAGCATATTCTTTTTATTTTTTCTAATATAATAAATATAGGGTGATTCAAAAATCGATCACGAAACTTAAAGGGGTGATTTTACTTAAAAATAAGGGTAGAGCTTCTTATAATTGTTTTTCAAAATGTCATTCGTTTTCGAGTTACAAGCCGTCAAAGTTCAATTTTTATTTTGGTTTTTTTCGCCATATTGCATTTATTTTTTAACCAATCCAGTTGATATTTGGCACACAAATCGACCTTTGCAGATTCTTAAAATTTTAAGACAAAAGTACTTTTTTAAATACCGCCAGAGGGCACTTTACCTAAAACTTAAAATTTATTTGCACCATAACTTTTTATTTTGACAGATATCGCAAAGCTGGGGGCGCCATTTTATGGACAATCAAAAACTTAAAAAATAAGGTACTCTTTATTAAAGTCGATAAACCTCACCGTTTAGGCACCAATAGACATCAAAGTTTTCATCAATTTTAATCAAGTTACCTACATATACAGGGTGTCCAGTAACTCAACCCACAAACTTTACAGGGCGATTCTACAACAGAAAATAGAACTTCATATAAACATATGTTCTAAACGTCTTAGTTTTTGAACTACGGGGTGTTAAAAATAAAAAATTAAGTTTTTTTTTTAATTTTTAACACTAACTAAGACGTTTAGGTCCATATGTTTATATGAGTTTTTTTCTTATTTTTTGTTGTAGAATCGTTTGGTTAAGTTTGTCGGTTGAGTTACTGGACTACCTCTGTATGTATGTAGGTAATTTGATTGAAATTGATAAAAACTTTGATGTCTATTAGTGCCTAAACGGTGAGTTTCTCTCATTTAACAGCTAAAGTTTTTGTTTTTATCTTTCAACATACATACTGAAATGTTTTTGTGGCATCAAGTGTTAAGAAATATGTTAATAAATGTAAGGAAGTAGAACTATTAGAGCCATGTTCAAATTGTTGTAGGAAGTTGGTATAATAATCAGAAACATACTTACTTACTTAAATGTTCTTTATTGACATAAGCAAAAAAATTACATTATATCAAATGGCCATTGACCGAGGTCCTTCAGCCTAAGATTATTAACAGTTTAATATAGGTATATATGTACGGGAAATAAAAGTGAATTTAAACAATTTATATAATCAAAAAAAAAAAAAAAAATCTTTATGCATTTTTATAGCTAGATGTTGGGTGTCAAATTAATTGTTCCAATTCTTCATATATTGTTTGTAAAGGATGTTTATGCGTTTGTTGTCTTTTTTCTTCTTCTGTTCGTTTAAGGCAAAAATGTAGAATTATATCTAGATTGTACTGTTTTGATATAAAATTTGTAGTTAGATATCTTAAACGTTGCAAGATTGGCTGTATTTTGGTCATGTCATAGAGAAGTATATTTGGTGGGTTATGTAATATATTTCTCGGATGTCTTATTCTTGTAATTGCTCTTAGGGATGTTGTTTCTGCTACTTCTAGACATTTTCTGGCATTATTATGTAAGTTAAGCATAGCTGGGTGTCCGTATTCCAAAAGTGGTCTACAGATTGATTTATATATGATGGTTGCTGTGTTTATATTTATTCCATGGCTTCTGTAGGTTAGGTTTTTAAAGTGCTTTGCTCTTGATATAATCTTTTTCTTACAACTTTTTACGTGTTCATTGAAATTGAGTTTATGGTCGATGGTCATTCCTAGGTATTTTGCAGACTGCTTTGGTAAAATAAGGTGATTATCGATTATTACAGTAGGAGAGTTCTCTTTAATTTGGTGGTGAAATATTATAAATTGCGATTTGTTTGGATTTGGTTTAAGTCTCCATTTTTGAAACCATACCGTTGTTCTATTTATCAAATTTTGAAGTTCTTGAACAGCTTTTTTAAAGTTTTTTGATGGACAATTAAGGCAGTGTCATCAGCAAATTGGAGTATATACGATGTTGGACTGATTTCTTCCTTGTTTATCTTATCATAATTGTATATATCATGACAGTAGATATTGTAGAGCAATGGTGAAAGGGGAGAACCCTGCGGAACACCCTGTTTAATTAAGATTTTTGACGACCTAACATTACCAATTTTAATTTGTATTGTCCGCTTTTCTAGATAATGTTTAAGGAGGAAAATTAAATGGTCGTCACATTTTAACTGCTTGAGTTTAAACAGTAGCCCCTTATGCCAAACACTATCAAATGCTTTGTTGATATCTAAAAATAATGCAGCGCTATGTTTTTTTGTAGGCGTGTAGATTGGACATTTGAAGACAAAACAGTTAAAGGGAGACTTGTTGAAGACTGGTCTGTGAATCCAAATTGGTACTTTGGGACTGCGTGTCCTACTTGTGTTTCCAGACGTTTTTTTATTATTTTTTCAAAATTTTTTCCCATATTTGGTAGTAGTGTTATGGGCCTGTAATTTGTAGGCTGTGAATGGTCAGTGTTGGGTTTGGGTATTGGTACTGTACTTCCCTCTTTCCATTCTTCAGGAAAATAGTGGTAATTTAAGCAGAATTCGTATATACGTATAATAAATAAGTGTACTGGTGGTTCAAGCATTTTGATAATGTGTTTCGATATATTGTCCTTGCCTGGTGCTGTGTTTTTCCTTCATTGACTATAGTAAAGTAAGTGTTCTGATCAATATGGTGGGTCCCTTGGGTAGAATTATTAGGTCTAAGTGTGAAGAAGTTTGTATACCATTCTGTTACTACATCAAAATGGTGTTGGTCAAAATTAGAATCAGGGGTTTCCTCAAATGCTTTTTCAAAGTGTTTGGCCAATATTTGTACTTTATCATCGTTTTCGGTATAGATTAGTCCTTCAGATTCCAGGGGAGGAATAGTTAATTTGTTTTTGTATTTCGAAAGCTTATTAATTTGCTGCCAGTAGTTACGACCCTGTTGCTTTTGAATTTCTTTACATGCTTCTATCCATTTGTGCGTCCTATATTCTTGTACCATTTTCTGTATATTTTTATTGTATTCATTTAGTTTTCTTTTTGCCTGAGGAGATGGGTTTGCTCTGTATTCCCTGTACATTTGTCTTTTCAGTTTAATTAACCTTATAATAAATGGAGGTAATTCATGTGTGTAAAACCTAATTGGTTGTGTGGGGGAGTATTTATGACCAAACTGGATAATTTTTCCTGGAACTCTGTAATTCTATTTTTCGTGATGTCTAAATTTGCATGGGATGTTACATATTGTAGTATTTCTCTGTTTACTTCAGTCATGTTACAGCGTTTAAAGTTTAATTTTGTTTCTTCATTTGCTGGAGGTATATCCAGACTAAACAATATTTCAATTGACAGGTGATCAGAACCAAGGTCGGGGTGCACATCCACATTCAATATGTTGTTTTTGATATTTTTGGTAAATAACATTGCATCAGGAGTAGAATCAGGATTGTGTTGCATTAGAAAAGTTGGAGGCGTATCAACTTTTAGGAATTGTGAGTTATTTAAGAAATCTTTTAGCTGTTTGTTTTTTGCAGAATTAAAATTAAAATCACCTATTATTATGGCATATTTGTATAATGAAGCATTGACAAAAATTGTTTGTTCTATTAGAGAAGTAGGGTGAATGTAAATAAGAAAGATATGTAACTTATCTTCTTTGAATGGAATGGTAAAATGGGTAGCTTCGTTTAAAGGGTTGTTTATTCTGGGCGGGTTGGCTGTTCCTATTTTTAATTTTGGGTCTCCTTGTATTAGACTTCCTCCTCGTACATTGTTGTTGACTATATTTCCATTTTTTTGTATTATTTTCCAGTTTTTAAAATTAGTGTTGGTCTCGATATCGGTTTTACTTTCTACAAAAAGAGCACAGCTGATATTGTTTTTTTCTATGTAATTGTTAATAACAATTTTTTTATTTTTGTAGCTGTTTATGTTTGTGTATAAAATTTTGATGTTAGTTGTATTGGCCATTATTAGTGCTATCCAGTGGAGCTGTAGGGGAAGCAGCTTTAGGGTCTTCAATGTCGAACATAAGGATATAAATACGATTTCCAGACCATACAGCTGTGGTGTCAATTTTGTATTCTTGGATAAATCTTGTTTTAAGCTTTTGGATTAGTTCTTCTCTGTTTGTAACATTATTTTTATTAGGTTTGCGTAAGTATGTGTTTATAATCATATCATGCACAGTTACTGGAGCATGAATTTTACTATTTTTTGTTAGGTTTTGATCTAGTTGCTCTGACTTCTTATTGAGTAATTTAACTTTTGCATTAGGAATCCCTTCAATTGGTTTCGTAGGTCGTTGTGGGCATTTAAGAGACCAAGCTCCGTGTTCATCCGAGCCACATAGTGCACATTTAGGTGGATTTGTTGAGGTACATTTACTTGTGGGATGGCTGCCAGTACATTTATTGCACTTAATATTTTCTGTGCAGTTTGCAGTTGGGTGTGAGTATTGTCCACACTTGCCACATGGTTGTGGTAATGGAGGCGGAGGATTACTTGGGTATACTGGATAATGCTTATGACGAAAAAATACACCTTCCTTAAGTAAAGTTTGCGATACATGGCTGTCATTTGTAATTATGCGTATAAAAAAGGTGGGTTGGTTTGTTTTTCTAGATATGATACGTTTACAATATCGGTGAGCTAAATTTAGATTTTGTAAATGAAGGCTCAGGTCAGCATCAATAATTTCTTGTTCAACTTGGGCTATAATTACAGAATATGTCAACTCTGGTGGCTTAGATGGTCTATTTTGTACCATATTGTTTGGTTTTGTTTCAATAAACCCTTCAATTTTTTGTTGTTGTTGTAATAAATTAAGCGATTTAATTAATTTGGCTTTGTCAGTATCCGATTTTAGAAGAAATCCTTTTTTTGTTGTTAAAATAATATCTTTACAGTTGGGATATTCTTTTTCCCATATTTCTGACAGTTGGCTTCTATTTATGTTTTGTTTTGTACTTACATAAAAAAGGTGTTTGTAAACTTTATTTTTTATTTCATTTATTCTTGTCGAGTATTTTTTGTGGTATATTGTATTTGTGGAATGTTGTTAGTGTTGGAATTTGGTGCATTTTGATTTATCGTTTTTTGTGATGTTGATGATTCTTGGGTATTTGCTTTTTTTGTGGGATTTGTTCTTTGAATGCCAATGATGTTATCAATTTCGTCTTGTGAAAGGTCCAAGTCTTTTCTTTTTCTTTTTTTTATACTCTTTTATGAGCCAGGTTAAATCTTCATCATCACTATCCATTTTTCTTATTATTTTGATTAAAAACAATGATTTTTTTAACCGAATATGCGAGCACGCTTATAAATACGTCTGTACCTAGCCAAGGCCAGAACTAAATAATTAGAAAAATATAAAATAACAGGAACACTAACTGCACGATATAGTAAAGACGAAAACACAAATCAAAAGGCCTTATGAAAAGTGAAAAGAAGGATTAAATTACATAGGAATATTGTAGAATGACATTGTCTGAATTGCTTTTTATGTTGATATTATTAGCAAAACTATGTATATAAAAAGACTCAATTTTTCGAGTTTTTTCGAAATTTCTATTATACCTACCTACTAAGCTGAGACTTTAGATGTAATGGAAATTATATCCAGATTTAAATGCCCATATTTTCGAAACTATTAAAGATAGATATATCAAATGTGGTAATTTTGTAAAGCTTTTTAAAATACCTTTTTAATGGTGACATAATATACAGGGTGTCCTATTTAAAAAACTTTAACACTTCATTTTTCTTCAGTTTTTGATGTTCATTTGTTTCTTTTTTTATGCTCAAAAGATAATAGATGAAAAAGTATACAACTTTTGTCCAGGACTTTTTTTCTATCCTTCTTGGTTATAGTTTAAAGTGAGTGGCAAAATATAAATGAAAACCCTGTATAATCAATTCAATCATATCCATTCATATGACGTCGTCTTCCGTTAAGTTTCTGGGTATAATCATGGACCAGAAACTTCTGTGGGATGGACATGTTGAGTTTATATTGGGCAAGTTGTCGAAAAATCTCTATCTTCTGAGAAATCTGATACCTATTTCTAATAAAGGCACTTATATGAAGGCATTTTTGGCCTATTCCAATCAGTTATGTCCTATGGGATTCTTGCTTGGAGCCATTCCCCACAAGCACAAAAAAATTTGGTTTACAAAGAAAGGCAGTACGCATCGTGGCTGGTCTCCAGTTTCGTGAGGATGTGAGGCAGTCATTTGTAGAACTCAAAATCCTAACCTTTCCATCTTTGTTTATTTACAAAAGTCTTCTATGGATTTGGCAAAACCTAAAGCAGTTTAGAACTCACAATAACATCCACAACTACAATACTCGATGTTCACATTACATATTGCCAGAGTTTAAAAGATTGAATAAGAGTAGATGGTCATTTAACTATTATAGTCCTAAATTTTACAATAAATTGCCTGAAGCTTGGAAGAGCCTGCCTCAAAGGACCTTTCAAGCGAGGATAAAGACGTTCTTAATTAAGAACTCTTTTTACTCATTGGAAGAGTTTATGAATGTAATTATAGTGGATGACACTTAAATATTGTTAAAAAATAGCTTTTACATTTGGGGGTTTTAAACAATATATGGACATAGGCAATCTTGCTACTAGTTTTTAGAAATAGTAGTTTTTAATACCTATTAGTCAAATTTTATATTTACTTTTATTTTTATGTTTTCGTTTCTTGTGTGTGCTATTATAAACTTATCATTATTTTGTTGACATATGTAAAATCTGTGTGATTAAAAACATGAATAAATATCTATCTATCTATTTATCTATCTATATATCTTATTTAATACAAAAATAGGATAAATGTCCCAATAGTTGTATTTTTCAACGTTGAATTTAAATAAATAATTTTTAGGCCATGACTACATCCATAACAAAGTATTCAAACTTAAGAAACAATGCATTACATTATTTAAGTACAGTTTTTTTTGTAATTTTTTAAAAATTTGGTAATATTGGAGATTGTGTACTTTGAAACTAGCCATCTGATATAAAAACTTAATTAGGAAAGTTAGTGGTTATTAAGAACTTTAGAAGCACATAATTTTTAAAGGCTGTGATGCCTTTCTCGAAAGGTAAATGTGTTTTTCAACTTTGATAATTGATTATAAATTAAACTGTTTTTATGTATTTAAAATGTGATATTAATTTTATTTGTTTTTGGGTACAACATTTAGGAAATTTAAATTAGTTTTTATTGCTTTATGTGTCAAATAATATTTATACAGGGTGGTCTCTAAGTAATGGGCCAAAATTTAACTGTAGAATTGTGAAGTTAAAATATTGTGATTTAACTAAACTTACCTCAGTACAAAAGCTGATATAATGTTAAAAATAAAAAGGTATTATTATTATTATTATTATAATAGTAGCCTTAAAAATATTTACTAATTTAAGGTGTTTTTTAACAGGTTAAGTTTTAAGATGCTCAGGAAGAGTAAGGATCTATTTCACAGACACTCTGAAGAAGATTCTGTCACTAACAAAACAAAACTAGCCAAGATCGTAGTTGAGTGTCGTAAAGAGGGAATAGTCAATTATTCCACGCCTGAATGTTTGGATCAGCCTTCAGGGCCCCCAAAATGGGAGAGGTGTAGGCTGCAACTTGTCAAAGCTATTGGGGGATACATGTTGGAGTTCTATTCTCCACCAAAGAACCCAAAGGTAGGTGTGAGTAACATAAAGAGTTAAAAAAGTTACTAAAATGTATTTTTATAGCCCCGAAGTGGAGTGTTCTGTGCTTTGATCACAGACGCCAGAGAGACTACGGCTCTGGAAATGCCTGATCACGAGAACACATTTGTGTTAAAAGCCAGCAACAACATGGAGTTTGTTATTGAAGCTCACGATACTGATGATATGAGGTCATGGTTAGCTACTATTAGGTAAATTATTTCACTTGGTTGCTTATTAATATTAAACATAATTTATTTTTATGTTTTTCCGTAGATATTGTATGAGACTGGGTCCGGGTGGCAATGAAATAGGTGTAGGTAATGCCGAGTATCAATCGAACGCGCCCGATTTACCGCCAAGACACGTTTCTGGCGGTCGAGGGGCCGACAGATTGTCGTCCAGTTCCAATTTCGACATTTGTCCTCCTGTAAATGATGCTACACCTGGTAAGTGTTGTCAAAAGTATGAAATTGAAAGTTATGTGTGATATTTATGGATATTTACAGGCATTTGAGGTATTTGATGTGTAAATGCAATCATCTTATCAATCATTTTGAAAAAAAATTACTTAAAAACTATTATTTTTTGATATAAATACACTTACACCCTTGGATTTTTAATTAAAATCAGTTTTATGAATAGTCGTGTGGAAAATAGCATTTAAAAACGACCAATTAAAAACAAAAACATGAGTTAGTAGATGTTTAAATGCAACTAGTGTTATTACAAAACCTTTTAAAAAAGTTTAATAAACACGCAATTCTATAATATAAAGACACTTTATTATTTAGTATTTTATAACGGTCAGTTTAAAAATCAAATATTTGTAATGTATCTTTTAAAGACGCACATTCTTCGAATAAAAACACTTTTTACTTATTGGATGTTTAAATGCAATCATTGTTATTATCAAACATTTTGGAAATGGTTAATAAAAACCCATTTCTGTAATGAAAATACAATTTATTATTGAATATTTAATGATAGTCAGTTTTATTATCCAATAGTTGTGATATATCATTTAGAGACGTGTCGATCTTTAAATACAATGAATTTTATTATCAAACATTAATTTTTTTCAGCTGTGGAACCCGATATGAGCTTGCGAAAAGAGTTGTGGTTCCACGGAATGTTGCCGCGCTCGGAGGCCACTCAGCAAGTGTTGCACGACGGTTCCGCGGGACACGGAAGGTTTTTAGTGAGGCAGAGCGAGACCAGGACGGGCGAGTTCGTATTGACGTTTAATTTCCAGGTATGTTACTGAATAGTGAAGGGAAAAAATGCAAAAAATCTTATCTTAATCTTCCAGGGACATTTCTAAACGCAAAATTTCCTCCTATATACAATTCTGTATCAATAATTTGTGTAGGATATTTGATTCTCTTGATATGCGACCACAAAATCAACTGTAACGAAAAAATTTACGATAAAACTATGTCGCGATTTGAAACCATCAAACCATGCCTTTCTGATTAAACAGGACTTCTGCTTGACAAGCTGGAGCTTTATGGTGTTCGAGGCCCGGCGTTGGACTGGGTAAGGTCTTATCTGCTTGACCGCAGGCAGAGAGTCGTGATAGATCGGGATGGGGTACGCCACTTCTCTGAGGAGGGCCATCTAAATGTTGGCATTCCTCAGGGAAGTGTGATGGGTCCACGCTGTTTGTTTTTTACATTAACAACCTAGCGCCTGCGATACTTGGTCATGGCTCCTGTCTTGTAAACTTTGCTGATGACAGCAATATACTTGTGCTCGCTTCAACTCTAAATAGACTCTTGGACATCTCAAATGAGCATCTGGAGGCGGCTCAGGAATGGTTTACAGGAAATAGACTGCTGTTAAATGAGGATAAGACTCACTATGTCTGCTTTAGACCAAAGCATGGGGCTGTGGTAATCCCAGAGGAAGTACAGCTTCAGTCGCGGGCTGTTGCACTTAGCGCAAGTACCAGATTCCTGGGTATGGAAGTGGACCAGCACTTAGACTGGGTAGCCCAGGTGGAAATGGTTTGTAAGAAGCTTAACAGGGCATGTTACTCTTTGAGGGTTATGGCTAGATATCTTGACCTGGACAACCTTAAAACAGTATATTACGCCACATTTCACTCGGTTTTGCGTTTTGTGTTATGTTTTGGGGTGGGAGTGTGGATTCGGGTAGAGCGTTTCTAGTGCAGAAGGGGGCTATTCGGGTCATGCTGGGTTTGGACTGGAGGGAGTCTTGTAGAGGGAAGTTCAGGGAGCTGGGAATTTTGACATTGGCAGGTTTATATGTATATGAGTGTTTATTGTTTCTTTTCAACAACAGAGACAAGTTTGAAGCCTTTGAAATTGGACACTCTTTTTAACAAGAATGGTCGGTTTAAATATTCCGATACATAGGCTCACTGCAATGGAAAAGGGTCCCACATATTTGTGTATAAAATTTTTTAATAAATTACCTGTAAGTGTTAGGCAAACACATAATATTAAAGATTTTTAAAAATCTATTTTTAACATAATTTTAAATATTGAACCTTATATGGTGAATGAATTTTTAGATTATAATTTTTAAGATAGGATTATTTGTTTTAATATGTAAATTTTAGTATTTGTTTTATATGTAAATTTTAGTACCTGATCTGTTTAAGGGTTAGCAGTGAGAATTGTTTTTAGTGTTTTTAATGTGTATATTGAGAATGTATGCATTAATTTATATTTTTTGATTTTTTGACGCCAGTTTATTCAGTGGAGCTGCATTTTTGTAAAAACTTGTAGTTTTCATTTTTGAATATAGAGATTTTGGACTTTGACTTTGACTTCTAAGTATTTTTATTTAATCTCTACATTTTATTGTTGTAGGGTAGGGCGAAGCATCTGAGAATGACGATAAATGAGCACGGCCAATGTCGGTTACAGCACTATTGGTTCGCTACGATCCATGAGATGCTGGAGAATTTCCGAACGCATCCAATACCGTTGGAAAGCGGCGGAAATTCCGACGTTACATTGACTGACTACATTCTAAATCCCAACGCCAGACAACAGGTAATATTAACTAGAAAAAGACTCACTAATAGTCCGGGAGGTAGCAACGTCGAGAAAACACAAATTTTAGGTTGGCTGATTTTTTTGATATGTTGTTTTCCCTCATCTTTCGGGTAGATCCTTGGCTGTCTGACTGGTGGTAGCGGTTGCGTTGGCGTTCAGCTGTGACCTTGACATTTAGAGCTGTCACTGATATGTCAAAAGATGCAGACCTTGGTCTTTATCATTTCAAGTTTTATAAATACAGGGTGATTCAAAAATTGATCACGAAACTTAAGGAGGTGATTTTACTTGACAAAATAAGGGTAGAGCTTCATATAAATTTTTTAAAATGTTGTTTGTTTTCGAGTTTCAAGCCGTCAAAGTCCAATTTTATTTTGGTTTTTCGCCATATTGCATTAATTTTTTAACCAATCCAGTTGATATTAGGCACACAAATCGAGCTTTGCAGATTCTAAAATTATAAGACAAAAATACTTTTTTAAATACCGCTAGAGGGCACTTTATCTAAAACTTAAAATTTATTTACATCATAACTTTTTATTTTGACAGATATCGCAAAACTAGGGCGCCATTTTATAGACAATCAAAACTTTTAAAGGTACTCTTTATTAAAGTCGATAAACCTCACCATTTAGGCACTCAATAGACATCAAAGTTTTCATCAATTTTAATCAAATTACCTACATACATACAGGGTGTCCAGTAACTCAACCGACAAACTTTGCAGGGCGATTCTACAACAGAAAATAAGAAAAAATTTTCATATAAACATGTGTCCTGAACGTCTTAGTTTTTGAACTACGGGGTGTTAAAAATTAAAAAGAAAGTTTTTTTTTATATTTAACAAACTGTAGTTCAAAAAGTAAGACGTTTAGAACATATGTTTATAAAAAGTTTTTTCTTATTTTCTGTAGTAGGATCGCCCCGTATAGTTTGTCGGTTGAGTTACTGGACACCTTGTATGTATGTAGGTAATTTGATTGAAATTGATGAAAACTTTGATGTTTATTGGTGCCTAAACGGTGAGGTTTATCGACTTTAATAAAGAGTACCTTATTTTAAGTTTTTGATTGTCTATAAAATGGCGCCCCCAGCTTTGTGATATCTGTCAAAATAAAAAGTTATGATGTAAATAAATTTTAAGTTTTAGGTAAAGTGCCCTCTGGCAGTATTTAAAAAAGTACTTTTGTCTTAAAATTTTAGAATCTGCAAAGCTCGATTTGTGTGCCAAATATCAACTAAATTGGTTAAAAAATAAATGCAATATGGCGAAAAAACCAAAATAAAAATTAAACTTTGACGGCTTGTAACTGGAAAACGTATGACATTTTGAAAAAAAAGTATATAAAGCTCTACCCTTATTTTGTTAAGTAGAATCACCCCTTAAGTTTCGTGATTGATTTTTGAATCACCCTGTATATACCGAACAGTTCAGAAGGTAGGAGGACGACTGTATAATTAGCAATTTTAAAAGTGTCTGGCAATAGGTAATTATGTTTAGTAAAGCTATATAAAGACAAGATATTGAAAATTAGATTTTTAAAATGTTTTCAAAACCTTGGATTACTACCTATACAGGTAAGATGCGCACTAATAAACGCAACCACTACCGCCATTCAGACAGCCCAGGGTCTATCCAGAAGAGGAAGGAGAACATTATATCAAAAAATCAACTGATCTGAAATTCTTTTTGAAAACGTTGCTACCTTCTATACTATCACTCACTTCTTTTTAAGATAAATGGAGGAACTATGATTAAGGGTACATCGTAAAAATCGAATCCGATTGGATGGATCGCATTGAACCTTATACTGTGCCCTTTGTCCTAGAATTTATTGGAAACAGTTAATCCGGTTCTAAATTCTTTTAAATTTAACAAAGAAAAGTATATATAATGACAAAGAGAGCAAACAAATAAAAATAAACTTGTAACCTTACTTTTATGATATTTTTTAAAATAAATTTCATTTAATTTCAGATAATAAGACAAAATAATAACACAATCCACCAAAGAAACACTATCACAATATTTTAGCTTATTTTATTTCCCACTATTTCGTTTCTGCACTTATCAGCTGTTACTTAACTGTCATTTTCAAACCTTTTCGAACATCGTATAAATTTAACCTCCGATCCGATTGAACTCAATTCAAATCGCCTGAAAAACAGAATTGACTTATGCCGTTCAATCCAATCCTTTACTCAATCTAAAACGTGTATATCGCAAATTTCGGTTGAATCAGATTCAGTATAACGATGTACCCTTAGTCTATAATAGCCATTTTTAAATTAATCTATTCTAGCTTCAGCATTCGACTGGCCGTAGCAACGTCCCCTCCCCGAACAACACTCTGCAAAGCGCCCCCGCCGCTCAGAGTGCCCCGTCAAACGGCACGGACCCGCCCGGAGGTCCGCGAAGAGCCCCGCTGCCGGCCCCGGAAGTCAGACAAGTGAGATAGATGTTAGAAAGAGATAGCTAGCTATAGTAGGTGTTCAACATCTCATGTGTGTGAGAGTGAAAGTGTCGGTGCGTGTTACTTGTTACTTGGCGAAGTTTATGATACTTGATATAATTTATTTGATATTAATGGTTTTTCGACTGTGAAAGAATATAAATAGGGGGAGGATGAAAGGAGGTTTGCAATTATTCAAATTAAATTTAAAATTGCTGTAGAAATAGGTCGCAAAAGAATATATTTTAAATAACTTATATAATTGAATATAATTTATACCGGGTGTTGCTCCGTCGAGCGGGATCCCATGTAAATTTTGAAGTAGTCAAATATTGGCTCCCCTAATTATTTTAGAAAAAAATGCTATTAGGATTTATTGAAGAGCACAGTAAGTTCCACCCAAAATGAAAATTTGAGCATTTTTCAACCAACCAGTAAAGAGTAAACTGCTTAATACTTCTGCAACGTAGTATCTCATTATGCACCCTGTACTCTATAAATCAACAATAAAAACACCATATCGATTTATCAGTGACAATTTAGATCATTAATTTATAATGTCATTTTCAAAACTGAACAATTTTATACGGGAATTTCAAAAGAATCCTCGTATTTCATTTTAGTTTACAGCTAATTCCAACACATGCACTCACAGTTACGCAAGACAATAAAACAAATTTTTCTACATTTAGAAGTCAATTTATGACGAAAATATCAGGATTTAATCAAATGCTCAAATATTCCTCCATTAACTGCCAGACAATAACCCAAACGATTATAAAACTCATTTCTTACGTTGGCTAGTTGGTACATCGATATTCTGGCACATTCAGCGGAAATAGCATTCCTTAGCTGGACTAAATTTTCATATTTTTTATTGGTAGCTTAGTTTTTAAGTGTCCCCATAGAAAAAAATCGTTTGGCGAAAGATCACGTCGATTTTCTTCACATTTGGAATTATTGATTACTGTGCCTGTAGTTTCAAATTTTTTATCGTCCGTTCTATTGTCGATTTACTTGGTATTGGCCTATTGGCAAAATAGGCTGCAAACATTTCCGCTACTCTTCGATAACTATTTCCCTGGTAAAACTATTTTATAATAGTGATTTTTCTTGATTTAAGTAGTTCATTATTTAAGAATGATGTGACATTGATCTGACAACTTGAGAGTAAGAGGTTAAATAATTTTTCCAGTATTTTATTATAAACTTCTAATAATACAAGGCGGGTAAGAAGATAGGAGATTCGTAACTTATTTTAGCATTTATCTCTTAGCTGGCGGACTGAGAAGAGCTGAAATTTGTACACTGGGTACAACTTTTCGTGCTTTTTAAAAATCCTAATTATATTTTCTTCTAAAATAATTAGGGGAGCCAATATTGGACCACTTCAAAATTTACATGGGATTCCCTATGTCCCGCTCGACGGAGCAACACCCGGTATAATTCAAAAGAAGATAGATAGTTGATTCAAAACATTGTGTAAATGTATAGTAAGAACAGTTTAAAATTGCAAATTCGATACCCTTTTAGAATAATTAAAAAAAACACACATGTAAGAGGGCCGTCTGCAATCGTTCTATTTTACAAAAAGGCGCCGCGAAGTTTCATGCATCATTTTGGAAAAAGTCCCGTAAGTCCAGTCCTGTTTAAATCTTGAAAATTGGCAAACCTACAGAAAACATATCTACCCATTAGCCCCTTAAAAATGAAAACGATGGGCGCAACAGATAAAAAGTTATTATTAGTTAAAAAGTGTGCTAGTTTAATTTGGCCCACACTGTAAACTGATTAAAATTGAAAACTATTTAAACAAAAAAATCAATTTTTTTTTATCCCTTAAGCCTCCTCAAAAAAACTTCTCTCACAGTCTAAGCCAACTTTTTCACTGTTCTTCTTCCTATACCTCATTTTTTTAATTTAACTGTTATATTTAAGTTTAAATTCATCCTTTTTCTGTATCTGCTTAAGTTTGTAAGTATGAACTGTGTATCACTGAGAATGTGACATCATTTTTCATCGAAACATTTTTTTATTTTTTTTTTGTTGTATCAGCCTGTTTTCATTTTCATTTGTATAATTGTTTAGTATTTTGGGGTGGTTATGAGCATTGGTCAACAGTTTAAATATCTAGAGGTTTATTCGTTTTTATGTAACAAGCTTGGATTGAAGAAAACTAATTTTTATACTGTGTGTTCATTAAGTTTTGGCAGAAATTCGATTAAATGTCAGGTAATAATTAAAAAAATAAGGCGAAACACACAATTTTTTGATAATCAGAACAATTATACATGGTGTCCCGAAAAAGTGTAACTATTAACAACTTTAGTTTTATATATATGTATATATATATATATATATATATATATATATATATATATATATATATATATATATATATATATATATATATATATATATATATATATATATATATATATATATATATATACAGTGGCGAACAAAAGTATGGAAACATTTCTAAACTATAATCAAAAAATATTTCAATCAATAATTCAATGCTTTTTTTTAATATTTAGTTGGCCACCCCTTGGCTTTAATGACTGCTTGGCATCTTCTCCCCATTGAGCCTATTAGCTTTGCACAATAGCTGACTGAAATTTTATTCCACTCTTCCTGCAGAACTACCCATAAATCTTCTCGGTTTCTAATATTCCTTTTTCTAATTTGGATTTCTAAGTGCCTCCAAAGATTCTCGATTGGATTCAAGTCGGGCGATTGAGAAGGCCAATCCAAAACCCGAATTTTTTCCTTTGAAAGCCAATTCTTAACTAGTCGGGATGTATGCTTAGGATCATTATCTTGTTGGAAAATCCATGACAAAGGCAGATCCTCTTCGTATGGCAGCAAGTTACTCTCCAATATCTCAACATACTTTTGTGCATCCATACGCCCATCAATCCTGACTAACGGACCAGTACCAGATCGCCTAAAACACCCCCACACCATTAGATTCCCTCCACCATGTTTGACAGTTGGAATCAAATACTTTGGGTCGAATCTTTGACCAGGAGGCCTCCTTACATATCCTGTAGAATCACTCCCAAATAAATTAAACTTGCTTTCGTCACTGAAAAGTACTGAAGCCCATTGATTTTGTGTCCAGTCTTTGTGATCTCTAGCAAACTTTAATCTTGCCACTCTGTGGCGCCTTGTTAACAAGGGCTTTTTAACAGCGCGTCTATCATGAAGATTCTCCATTATTAGACGTCGTCTAACAGTCATGTCAGAAACGTTTACATCTGGGTATTCCTCCTTTAGTTCCTTATTAATATCGACGGCAGTTTTTTTGGGTCACTTCTGGCTTTTCTTACAATTACTTGGTCCATTCTTAAGGAAGTTTTTCGTGGCCTTCCACTTTTAAATGCGGGGTCTACAGTGCCCCTTTTAAATAACGCTTAATAATCTTACTCACAGTACCCCTTCTAATGTCAAGCCGCTTCGAAATATCAATTTGCTTCACACCTTTTTGATACAGTGCAACTATTTTCTGTTTAAAGTTATAGTCATAATACTTGCACTTTCGCATTTTATTTAGAAATACTACTATCACACTAAGTTATAAGGCAGAGCAATAACTACAATAATTTTTAATCAAAATATATAAAATGTTTCCATACTTTTGTAAACAACAAAATACCAAAACATCAAAAAATCGGCAAAAACGAGATAAAAATTGTTTATATTTTATCAGTAAAATTCTTGAGGTTTAACAAACATACACAGAATACAGTGTTGGCCATAAATTAGTTACTCGTTAGAAATAGTAAAAATAAAATGTTTCCATACTTTTGTTTGCTACTGTATTTGTGACACCCTGTATATTATTGCAGTTTTTGATTTCTCGAGAAGTTCTAGCAGATTTGTTTTATGTAAAATAGTTAATCACACCGGCACACGTAATTTAAATAAAAGCTATTGGCTATTGAAATTAAGAGACTTGACAACGTTGCAATTTCAGTTTACCGCCCTCATTGGAAACTTTTTGAAGCCTTATAGGGCACTATGACATTTCTTAGTCGTATTTTGCTTGTTGTTGTTGCAATAAATACCATATTTTTTATTATTTTAATTGGCGATTTTAACTACCGATGGGGGCGCTGCTAAACGTAAACAAAGTCAAAAGAAGCAGGTAATATGCAGGTAGCTAGCTTTGATCCTGTTGCGGATTTGGGGTATTGAAACGGTTTAAAATACTGTTCCAAGTTTCAATACAGCTGTGAATTTGTATAGATTTATATGTATTAAGTGTGTTAAAACTCGATTGGTGAGTTTGAGTAGTGCCCTTGATGGTTTAACAGACTTTTTGTTAGTGGTGATTAGTGAAGAAAGCGCCATGTAAAACTTTTTCGGAATGAGTGAAGAACTGTTTTTGACGCTAAGATCAGTATTTTGACACCTCAATTGCACTCCCGATAGTAGGTGCGCAATGGAAGGAGAAGAAGTCTTGAATTCCAACCATATTATTGTGATTATACACACGTCTTTGTATTTTAGATGTTAATGGCTTTTCTAATGCCATAATAAACGTTTCAATATAGGTGAAAAGAAAGACTTTTTGATTAAAATGATAGCAAAACACACAGGTTTTCACGCACAAGGCTCAAAAACGCGTGTTAAACATACCGAAGTAAATAAATAATATTATATTTATATCCATTTCATTGGTTAAACATGTCCGATCACCTGTTTTCTTAGGTTGCGCCGTTGACCACCAGAGGTCTCATTGATCTTTGAAATCCCCAATACTTGTTTTCAGTGTTTTAGTTAAAAATTCTGCAATAAGTCGATATGACCGCCCCTGATTGTGTTTCCCAATCTAAATCGCTTCCTGGGACACACTGTATATAAAACAAATCTTTAATTTTCTGGGAAATCCAAAAATGAAATAGTATACAGGGTGTCCCATTTAAAAAACTAAAGTTGTATATTGATAGTTTTTCGGGACACCAAGTGTATAGTGAATATAATATCTATCAATAATAAATTTTCGAAGTTGTTGTAATGGTGGGTTTAATTTTTGTTTCAAACTACAGCCAGGCTTGTTACATAATTTATGTTGACCAGTGTATTTGATTCATATACCCCAAAAAAATATGGGTTTAATTTATCGCTTCGTACATATTTTTAAAGAATAAAAGGTATTTTATACTTCATGACCATTTTTTTTTAATTGTTAAAAAAAATAATTTTAGACACATGTCTGATAGGCCATTAGGTTTGAAATACCCTGTATACATAAAAAAAATACTCCCATGCGCGTCTCCTAACGCAACAAGTAGATTTTGTACAGTAAAAATCTCTAAAAAGTGCAATTTTTTTAATTTTTAAGTACCATACGTTATTATATGTAATTTTTACCATTTATTTTTATATTATTTTATGAAAAACATCCATTATTTATTTTGTCTGTATTCGCGGGAAAAGATCGTTTCAAAACGTTTAGTTTTTAATATTAAAACAATTACACACAAACAACGTTAAAATTGGCCCTGTCTATAAGATCGTTACATTAAATGAGCTAAAGATAGGTTTACAAATATTGAAAACTGGTTTGTCTGTAGTAGGGTCGGTTTTTCAACCTCTGGTTAACCGGGCAGTTAGCTAACCGAAGGTTTAAGTGCACATTTATGGTTTTCTCTTATTTTAACTAACCTGTGATTAGCCATCTTTTGTATTTAATCCTCTAGAATCTTACACAATATTTAAAAATTTAATAATAATAGGATATACGACAAAAATTTAACTTTTGTTCATTTTTAAAAACGTTTTATTTTTTTGAGTACATTCACAGCCTTCTTAAACTCTGAGCCGTGAAGTAAGAAAGGCAACGTTAAAAACAACACTGTACAGTAGGAATTTTGAAATGAGTTCCTAATAGATTACATGCTAAATATAATTAATTTTTTAAGTTTTTTAACAAAATATAGGTACTTTTTTAGGATATTTTAGACAACATATAGGTATAATTTTAAATACTATAGTTGCCCTAAAAGCAATAATGTGTCTGCAAAACTTATCAAGAACTTTTCTGCCTTATACAAATTTGTCGGTAAGGATTTAAAAATTTTAAATTGTTATGATGTTTTCTACCCCGCTTTATGCATTTTTTGCGAACAGACCAATGTAGCTTTTTGAAGTTAACTAAACATTTATTATTTGGTAATATTTGCAATACTTAAAATGAATTGAAAGCATGTGTGTTTAGTTATTTATATAAAAGCGTAATTCGTATTACATAAGATGCGGTTTAAAATAACAAACGCTTTAAATTAGGTTTTCTACTATATTTACCCTAAAACCGCCTTAGGTAAATAGCTTTCAGAATATCTATATAAATAATATTTTTGGTGAACTTACCAGGATATTTATGCGAGTTGATATAGTCCTTAGGATATTGCTTGGGATAAATAATTGTTTTTGGTGCACTATACACACTATTAATATCAAATAAAACCAATTTTTTAAAAACACACTTAGGTAATTAGTAGCCCGTAAAATATATTTGTCCGTTTACCGTATAGGTACTACTTTTACTTTTAATAAAAAACACTTATCCGGTCAATAGCGCACAACCGGGCTTTCCTAATTTCATCGTTTATGGGGAAATAAAATGTTGTTTGATAACCCTCTGTTTTAATATAACTGGGGTAATTCGTTTTGCAGCCCGAAACGCAACACGTTCGTGCCACAATGTATGCCGTACGCACCAACTATACGCGCACATTTAAACGTAAAAACAACGATTGACATATTGCCACTGGTCCTATTTTTTAAATATAACAATTAATTACTTATTTTTTCTTTATATAATAAATACACGCTGGGGCGCGCTTGTGGCGGCTTCCGTTGTATCGGCGAGCGTCGATCTCCGGAGTTAAGCAGTGGAATGCGCGCCCATAATTTGGATGGGTGTCCGAGGACAGTGGTGTTTTGGGCAGCGGCACACGGTGTTTCTGCTCGGGGAAGCGGACCGAGCAACAACCATCCAAGTTATGGAATGAATGGTGTGTGAATGAGAAGGAGTAGGGGTCAAGGTACAATAAGCCTTCAGGCTGCAGTGCACCACCTAGGGGGCGGTCGTCGGACCTGGGTGGGATGACCTCGAAAGGGTGAAAAAAATACACGCTGCGATTTAACTTTTAAAAACAGAAAAAACCTTTTAAGCAATCGTTTAAACTTGTTTCTTTTTACTTCTAAACATTACTTGACATTCCTACTGTGCTGTGTTGTCAGATTTCTCCTTCACGGCTTAGAATTTAAGAAGGCTGTGGTACATTTCAATAAAGAGGATTTAATATTTATTTTTTCTTCTTAACACCACAATTAATTAATTTAAATAGAGAATAAAAACGGTAACAACAAATACCTAAAATGCATATTTCTGATTATGTTACTTTGGTTAGCTAACATGCAGTTTTACCCAGAAAAAAAACGTTTATTTAATCGTTGTTTTTTTGTGAAGATATTATGTTTAAGTACAAAAATTTTATGTAAATATAAACAATTTAAAATTTTTATTTATTGTTTTATTTAAGAATTCCTATCGAGGTTTTGATATTATAATTTCTCTTTTAATTTTCTGAAGTGTATATACAGGGTGGCCCACCATATTCGACACGGTCTGTAGCTGGATAACCATGGAGTTTTTAAAGAAGTAAATACTGGAACATATACAGGTCGTATAAGACCACAGTATAAAATTATTTTAGTCTATACAGGGTGTCTCAAAAGGTGTGACGTATCAAAGTTATATTTTTTAAATGGAACACCCTATATTTTATGACGGTTTTAGATTCTACTTTAAAAAATAACTCAAGTTTGTTTATAGTACTAAGTATCTAATTTTATTCGTTTTTGTGATATTTGATTTTTTTGAAAAATGCAGAGGTAAAATTAAATTGATTTTACTTTAACACTTTAAACTTTAAAATGTGTAACAAGATTAGAAAAAGTCTGCCATATCATATGTAGGTCAAATCAAGATCAAATATTGTACAGGGTGATCAAAAAATAATTTCAACTTTCCAGAAAATCAAATAGCCATATCTCTCTTATTTTAAATGGAACACCCTGTATTTTTTATGTCACATGATGACAAATAAAATACTCTTTCAAATGGTGTATAGGTTGCCTATACCTATCTTTTGTGCTTTTTAGTAAAATCCGTTTTTGCAAATTTTAGTCCAAATGTTTATTTAAATTAAAGTTGGCTGTGACATAGCAGCCATTAATATTTTTCTTAAGAAAATAACAACGACCATTTATTGATTACTAGTGTTTTAGTCGGTTTAAAAGAAATTTCAATGATTTTAAATAAAAATCCTTCTTCTACAACAACAAGATGATATAATACTGGTAGGATGTGGAAAAAATGGTTTACTTTAGTCTAGAGTTAATCCTGAAAAATAATCCAGGAGAAACCATCTGATAACCTTAATAGTTGCTTTAAAAAATTTGACACAGTGATTATGGATAATGGAAGAAACGAGTTATAGGTCACAGAATGTCGTCATAACTGACCAGAGGCGTTATTAGGATTGTTTAAAAACACAGCCGATCTGTATATGTTTCAGTATTTACTTTTTAAAAACCCCATGGTTGTCCAGCTACAGACCGTGTTGAATATGGTGAGCCACCCTGTATGTGCTTGTCTCTTTGGTTTTAATGCATCTTGCATTGCCATATAAACCCATAAGTTCAACTTAAAATACGTCCGAGTGAATTAGCTCGATTTAGTATTAAGGGAGGTCTTGTATATCAATAGATTTTTAGTTGTTTTTGAGGATTAATTACTTTTCTTTTTGCTTTTAAAACATAAATTATGTTATTTTATGCTTTATTTGTTTTCAGGAGATTAAATTGAAACAAAATATTATTTGGCTTTTCTTCAGAATAAAATCAAAAAGTTTATTTAACATTTTAAGAAAATTAAAACTTTTATACATTATGAAGAACTATTCTGCTCTTACACAATATATATTTATAAAGTTATGATTTGACTTTAAAAGAAATAAAATAATAAAATATTTAATATTAAGTTACTTACAATACGAAGGTTTGGTAATTTTTAGAAACCTGCGGCAACTCCGATTTTAATAAAATTTGGTATACGGGGTTTTGGGGCGCTGATCACAAATCTAAAAGATTTTTTGGCGGATACGTTTCGTTCTTGAGATATTCATCATCAAAGTTCAAATTTGAACTAATCTTATTTTAACTATATTCCCCCTTTTTTGCACACAATTCTTCATTTAAAGCTAAAGTGTCACACAATATTTAATTTTCACCTTCTAAAACCCCGTTTTTCTACATTTTTTACATTATTTTTGCATTAAATTGCGTGGTTTTTCTTTGATCATGCGGCAACCATACATACACATAGAGCTTCACACTGGGATGGAAATGATTCAAAGTATAGCTATGCAATTTAATGCAAAAATAATGTAAAATACGTAAAAAAACGTGGTTTTAAAAGGTGAAAATCAAATATTGTGTGCCACTTTAGCTTTAAATCAAGAATTGTGTGCAAAATGAAGGGGAATATTGTAAAAATGGGATTAGTTTAAATTTCAAGTCTGATGATGAATATCTCAAGAACGAAACGTTTCCGCCAAAAAATTCTTTCAGATTTGTAATCAGCGCCCCAAAAAACCCCGTATACCAAATTTCGTCAAAATCGGAGTTGCCGCAGGAGTCTAGAAAATTACCAAAGGTTTCAATCTATAAACAAAGGTTCATTAGCTTTCGGTTAAAATTATTTTAATCCAATAAAATAAAATCTTAACAAGACGCCAGACGAGAACTGGGCCAATGGTTACGTCTCAAAAATGTGGTAAATAGTTTATCAAAAATGTGGTAAACAGTTTACCTAAAAACTTACTGATAAACTTGTAAGAAAACTGAAAAAGTTTTTATTAAAAACTAGCTATGATTCCCGGCTTCGCTCGGGAGTTGATGAGACCCAAATAACCGTTGTTCTGAATGAAGTTTAAATACTTGACAACAGATGGCGCCACTACACTTAATTTCCAAGTTGAAGGGTTGAAAGAGTCCTTATCTTTAAAAAGTACGCCCTTTAGGGTAAAACGGGAACTTTCTTGTTCGAACGGGGATAAAGGGCTATCACACTATATAAGTCCCTTTATCGTATCGGGACTCCTTTTTAAGTTTTATCGGCACGCACATTTTATCAACTTAGTTTTATTATATACTAGTTATGATTCCCGGCTTCGCTCGGGAGTTGATATGAGACCCAAATAACCGTTGTTCTGAATGAAGTTTAAATACTTGACAACAGATGGCGCCACTACACTTAATTTCCAAGTTGAAGGGTTGAAAGAGTCCTTATCTTTAAAAATACGCCCTTTAGGGTAAAACGAGAACTTTCTTGTTCGAGGGGGATAAAGGGCTATCACACTATATAAGTCCCTTTATCGTATCGGGACTCCTTTTCAAGTTTTATCGGCACGCACATTTTATCAACTTAGTTTTATTATATATAATGATGAAATGATTAATGGACATTTTAGAGTCTGACATTACTTTTGAAAAAATTAACTGGTAAAAAGATACACCTATTAGATCTCTTAACCAGGTAAATAATTTCAACTGAGTGCTAATGAACCTTTGTTCATAGATTGAAGCCTTTGTATTGTAAGTAACTTAATATTAAATATTTCATTATTTTATTTCTGTTAAAGTAATCACAACTTTTATTATATTGTGTAAGAGCAGAATAGTTCTTCATAATGTATTAAAGTTTTAATTTTACGTAAAATGTTAAATAAACTTTTTAATTTTATTCCGGAGAAAATCCAAATAATATTTTGTTTAAATTATGTTCTTAAGTCATTGGCCAAATGACCTTATTGATCAGCCGCGCCTGGTTGCGAAACCCAAAAGTAACAACTGCCTTTCATCTACTCATGCTGAACTATTTCAGCAATAGTTCTAGTAAGTAAACTAATAACAGGTATTAAACACAAATTATTGTACTATTACCAAAAATTTTATGAAAAATGTGATCAAACTTTAAAACCTATCTAGTTTTCACCATATATTTTTACTAGAATTATCGTTTTTGTGATAACATCTTAGTTTAAAATTTAAAATACGATAATCAACTCTTTCGATTTTGACTAATCCTTTTTCGTATCTTCTACATAATTTAATGTTGAAAACAACGGTATATTTTTTCTTCGAAAAATTAAGAAATAGAAGAGGCAGGATTCTTTTGCATTACTAAAAAACTATTTATTTTTTAAACCTGGAAATATCTATGTAGTTTCAGTGTTTGTATGATAAAAACAATACACATTTTTCTTTTACAGCACGAAGAGGTCCCAAAAGTTTCCTATATCTTATATCTATATTAAAACAATTTTTAGTATAATTTCTTTAAATTACAATACTTTATTATAAAATTTGACGAATGTCTTTGTCAAAGGTAAATTTTCTTTTTCGTAGCTCCTATATACTGTACTTTGACAACTAGATATTAATCGCTAAGAACAGCATAAATCTCGTCTGGTTTCCTGGACACTCGAGATTAGAAGACGACGAAAAATCAGGTGAACTAATGAGAGCCGATTCATCTAAAAATTGTAACAGTTAAGAACCAGCTTTATTAGTACCTAATCAGGCGACGAAATACTAAATAGATGGCCCTAAACACATATATATCATTAACATGTATCGCCTGGACAAAAACATGAAAAAGTAACGTCAGATGCGAGTTTTTGCCATTGCGTGAATAGGAAAGGGTCTAAAACAACGACAAAACGAGAACGATGCGTCATCCTATCCAGAATGTTTACATGCAAGTATTATTTGTCTAACTGCTAATGTTCAACTGACTGAAAGGCAATTGGAAATCTACAAATCGGAAATTCTATATAGCATAAGCACCTTGGCAGGAACATATGGGTACCAATGACCTTTAATATTTAAAAAGCTCACTAAAACACACTCTATGATATGCGCAGTAATAGGCCATATTCTGCACAGTGATAGGTCGCATGCTGCGCAGTGATGAGTCCCATGCTGCGCGAGAGCTGGTGTAACTTACTGGAAACTTTTGGGATCGACTATGAACATTAACAATACGAACACAACCAAGAATTAATTAACTGCACATTTTAAGTGTTAACTTACTGGAAACTTTTGGGATTGACTATGAACATTAACAATACGAACACAACCAAGAATTAATTAACTGCACATTTTAAGTGTTTTTTACAGGTGATAACACACAACGGGAGTATACGGACCCAGGAAACCACTTTGGAGCAGATTCAAGCCGAGGCGTCCAGTCGGGCAGTGGATAATCAGTATAGTTTTGTGTAAAAGTTGATTTGATGTTGCTTGGGCTCTTCTACAATATCGTATCAATCCGAAGTTTAAAAACAAATAGTTTAAATCATTTATCTTAAAAAAAAAAACTTATAAAACCTGGGTTTAGACCATAAATTGATACTACATTGTACAAGCAGTTCTCAAAGACGCCCATAAACAGTGGGTGGCAAAAACTATCTATATTTGTCTTTGTTTAAATCATAGACATTTAAATAGACTGTTAAGTGAGTGGAGTCCATAGCCCTCATAAAATAACTGAAATACCTACTTCCTATCTAAAGCCGGCTGTCCATGAGAGCGGTATTCCGCCCGCGTATTAAAAATACGCGCAGAAAATCCGCTGACACGTCCATTGTAGCGGATTTGAATATGGTGATTTTATGTTAGTATTTTTTCGGTTGATACTACTACATGAAGGTGAAATGAATTGGAATGGATAATAATAAAAAAATTATGTAAAAACCCACTTTTGTAATGCAAGGAAAATAAAAAAAAACTTATTATTTTGGGCTTTTTGAAGTTGAGAATTATGCAGGTACTATTTTTATTGGCTATAAACTTTTCTTTCCAAAAAATGTTTCTAACCCAAAATCTGTGCCTCCTTTTTTGTCTCTTAGGTCCTATTGAAAGTAGGATAAATATCATTTTTTTAGAGAAATATCATACTGAAGTAAATAATTAAAATAAGTGCAGTTAATGTCGTCCATAACACTTCTTTTATTTAAAATGGATCGTTAATTAACGTCTTATTGTCTTATCTTCAAGCAACAACTCATCAAGCTCATCAAAACTAGTTCAAGGTTATAGTTTCTGGCTATTAATTTAAAAATCCGCACAATCTAGTGGAAAACGCATAAAAAGTTAACTTCATCTCAACTTTTTATGCGGATCCTCGTCGAAAATGGCGGAAAAAGCATTTTAAATTTGCACTAACCAATCACAACGCAAGCATGGACAGCCGGCTTAAAGCTGGCTGTCCATTAGAGCGGATTTTCCGCTCGCGGATGATAAATTCAGCGTTGTGATTGGTTGAGTGCAAGTTTAAAATGCTTTTCCGCCAATCACAACGGCTCTCATGGACAGCCGGCTTTAACCCATAAAATAAAGCAACTAATATTTAATAGTTTTAAATACCCCATTTCATTAATATCGAACAGAAGCACCTTTTTTAGCTAATGGTTTAAGATATCAAAAAATACTACCTTTATTTTTATTATACAGGGTTTCAAAATAATTAGCTGCACTATTGTGTAAAGCTTATTCCGCCCCTGGCGCATTAATATATGCATTTTTTAAGAGAGAAAGATATATGTACAATACCTTGTTTAGTGGGCGGACACTGCACACGAACCGCAAGCTCTATCCATTGGTTAAAGTCGTAGAGATTGTCTACGCCCACTGAGTGATGTCTCATCTATCTATCTCTCATTTTGTGAGAGCCATTTCTAGTGTATCGAATTTGCAGTCTATTCTCTATAAGTCTATGATTTAAATTGTGGTTATGTTTCAGTATTACTTGTATTTCTCTTTACATTCCATTTTTAAAGTACTTAAAAGTTTCTTGTATTAAAATATGACACCACCAGAGACAAGAATGAGACGAACAACTAAATGTAAATAAATTATCCGAGAGAAAGATAGCTGCTGGGCCTTCCTTGTTTGTCTTCAAGGCAGGTAAACGCAGATGGCGCGTGAGTCGACTTTATCGTTTGCCCGCCAAATTCAAATTATATAGCTGTGCTATTTTTGCCCTTGATGTTATAAGTACTTGTTTTTGTTTCCTATTAATATAAAATATTGGGGTTTAGTTCAATAATTACACACACCTAATTAAAAATGTAATTTATTTGGTTTTTATAAAGATTTTTCTTACAGATAACCAAGTCAATATTACCTTAAATTATCTGTTGAAAAGCACAAATTTAATATATACACTGTGATCACTAATAAAAGTCAATATTCAAAGTCCAATTAAGTGTAAAAACCACGAAACACAATAAATCACAGAAAATGTAAACAAACTGTCCAAACAAATCGGCCATTGAAAAATATCAAACACAAATATCGAATAACATTTCGGCGTGACTGCCTGCGGCAACGTTTGTCAAGTTAAAAATATTCGATTTATGGTATATTTTCTTTCTCTTAATTAGATGTGAGCCAAAAAAGGACATTAAAGTTTACATGCAGAAATTGTAAACAACTTGGCAACCAGGGCAAAGCTATGATTGCTCCATCTACGATAGCCTGCCATTATGAAAGACAAAGAAAAAGAACTTGCGTTAAACCAGAAAGAGATAAATACAATGGACAAATTGTTAGGACCAGTTACTCGTCTCATTGTTGTCTCTGATGACACCACATTACGTTATTGTGTACAGGATCATGCATCAAGAATTGCACATGGCCGTATTTATGACTTTCTTTCTATTATAAAATACGTAAAATAGTCATCTTGTATTTTTTGTAGAGTTCTTAAACAACACTTAGGAAATTCATTAAATTTGTATCAAAAGAGATACAATAATTAATAGGACATCTTTTTTAACGACACGTCAGAAGGACATTTTAACAAAAATTATTTCATGTTTATTTTTAGTAACAACAGAATTAATTTATAACGCTAGACTGTGACAAAATAGAGACATTTTGCACCTCTTAAAATAACAGACGTTTTTGGCCACCTTATGGTTATCGTTATTAAACATAACGATTACGGCAGCAGTTTTAGACAGAGATTTTGCAGCCTCTTTTAAGAAATTTATTTTGCTTCTGCGCTTTCGTCACTTAACCTTATTTTTGCCTATGGTTCACCGATTTTAAAGTTAAGGAAAAATCAGTATTTACTTTTATTCGTCATAAGATATAAATTAATATTTCAATATATACAAATACTTCTGTTGATTTCGTTTTTAACACGCTTTTATTAGCTTGGGTTGTAACTATCTATCTATCTATCTATCTATCTATCTATCTATCTATCTATCTATGTAACGGAATCTTTGAGCCTAATTTTTACCAACTTCCAGCGATTCAATTTCTTTGAAACTTTGCACACGTATCAAGGACCGATGACAATGTAATAATTTAAAAACAGTATCCCGTTATCCTGATTAGGACCGCCAGGATAAATAAATTCCTTTACAGATCCTCTGTGTCTCTTGACAAAATAGCGAAGGAATTTTTTAGTGAATAAACTGGAGCATTTATTTTTAAAAAACTAATTGATATATCGAACTAAAAAATGAAAAATAAATAATAGTTTAAAAAAACTAAAAAACACGCTTTTATATGCAACCGAACTAAAAATTAGAAAATAATTTTTCATTACAAAGAGTTTGTCACTTCAGAATAAAAGCGTGGGGTGCTTAATATATTAAATGTTATTAATTATTCTATTTGCAAATATCTATGACGGAAAAGTTATGAAAAAATAGTACAATGCACCCCACGGTTTTTACTCTGAAGTGACAAACTCTTTGTAATGAAAAATTATTTTCTAATTTTAGTTCGGTTGCATATAAAGCGTGTTTTTTAGTTTTTTAAACTATTATTTATTTAAAGTAGATGCAAACAATACAGTATAAGCAAAACACAAAAGTAAGGTTAGGTTTGGTAGTAGAATAAAAGCAAGTGTGCCAGATTGTGACATCTAAATTAATTGCTGATTTAGAATATCCGTAAAAGTGCGAGTCCGTTTTAATTTCTTAACACTATTTGATTTTTCTTACTGCTATGGATTTTTCACTAATTAGAGCCTATGTATAAATGATATATTAATTAATACGGCATTAAAATTTTAACCTTTTAAATAATTGATATTAAAATTTCTACAATCCGGCAACCACGCAGTTTAACAATAATGATAACGATAAGCTCATCGGTATTCATCCGTAATTAAAGGAGTCCGGTATGGTTAATAACGATAACGGATCATGTTTGCGTTACTGCGCAGTCTTAGAATAACGTTAACCACAACGGAATTGCAAAATAAGGGGTGCAAAATGTCTCTAATATCCACTTTCATGGTTATTTTCATGCCTTGTAGGATGACACTGTACATTGTAAAGTTTTTAAGATTTCGGACCAACAATTAAGGGGCATAGTGCCAATAGAAAGTTAGGTTTAAAATAGTAGATACATACATGTTCCTTCCTCCTTTTTTTTACTCGGAAAAAAACATTAAAATTTATAAAAATACGCTTATTTTTGACCACCTAATAAAAGCTCATATACAGGATGTTTCAGAACTATTGGATCAAACTTTAAGGTGTGATTCCTTATGTTATTTTAAGAAAAAAGTTCCTATAAACATATGTCCGGAGTTTTTTTTTTTTTTTTTTTTTTTATCTTTGGACAAACCACGAAGGCTAAAAGCCTAAACACTAACGTACCGTGGGTGTCTTAAGCGAGGTAAGAGGGAGTTTGTTGACACGGGACTTAAATACTTGAAGATTTGGGGGAAGGAAAGACCTCCGCGGGCAGCAGGTTCCACAATCTAGAAACTCTAGGGATAAAAGAACGAACAAAGTGAGAAGTTCGGGGCCCGTCCAGTTGGACCGTATAGGATGCATATGCGCGGAACCACGAGTTTCTCTGTTGGGAACCGTGAGTGGAGGAACTATACTGGTCAATTCTTCAGAGCAGAAGCCATGGAAGTACCTATAAAAAGCGATAAATCGCCCACAGCCCGACGATGGGCAAGAGAGGGAAGCCTTTCTGTAAGTGAAGGATCATTAATGAGACGAACAGCTCTTCTTTGAATAGAATCAAGAATGCTCAGGGTTGTTGGGGACGCTATGCCCCAGATATGAGAACAATATTCCAAGGGAGGTCGGATTTGGGAAACATATAAAGTGTATAAATTAGAAGCGGAAAAATGCTTTTTAGCTCGAAAGAGAAATCCAAGCTTTTTTGAAGCTGCCGTGGCTATAGATACAATGTGTTTATGCCAGTTAAGGTTACTTTCAAATGTGACGCCCACGAGATTGAAGGTGTCTTTGCTCTGTAGAACTTGGCCGCTCATAAGTAGAGGATGAGTATTTGATGACTCTTTTCGCGACAAGGAACATGACTCCCAGCAAACATAAAAACATTGCATTAACGAAAATATATATTAACAAGTTGCAATGTAACATTTTTAGAATGCATTTCTGATGTTTATACAACAGTACATATACTTCTTATCTTCCGCTAAATTACGTAACACGATTACATTATTGTCGGCTATAATGTTGCAGTTACATCCACATTGCATTGAAATTTGACAACATATCAATAAGGATTACTTTGTTACATAAATACAACCTATATGTTTCGTTAACCCTGTGTTACGTTTATGTAACTGAAATGTATTAAGTATCAATAATAGCCTTATTGATGTTAGGTAATCGTTATGTTATGAAGCCAACATCTAAACACGTCTGTTCTTGTAATATTACAGTTACAAGAGCACAACATTTATGTTTTATTAACTTAACGTTGCATTAACGCATCAGTAACTAGTTAATACAATTACAAATAACATTGCTACTTCATTTATGTATCATTACAATTCAACATATTCCAAAGAATGTGAAAATTGTTACACTTTTACCACATGAATGTAATGTTGACATTTAGTACAGTAATTAATGATCGATGCTATACCTACAGGGCGAATCAAAAATTGATTAAAGTAAAAAATTAATTTGTGCTTTGTGAGTAAAGTACAATAAAGTAATTAATGATTATATTGTAATTTTTAATGCTGAGTAGATGTTAGTGTCACATATCCTTAAAATGTTTTAAAGTATTAATAAAGTTTAAATTTTCAAATGTCTAACGTAGACGTCCCACTATTGGGTTATCAAAAACTGAAGCAGTTTAACGGTCATTTAAACTGGAAAATTTTGTGTTGCAATTATATTCTTTGCGATAACAATGTTGTCAAATTATTCTTAATTAATGGGTTATAAGGAAAAAAGACAATTAACTAAAATTACATTCATCAATAACTCATAAACCTTTTAGATTTCAGAAACACAAAAATAAATACAAAAGTTTTTTTTTATTGGCGTCAACTGATTTAAACACTTTAATTTTTTTAAAGAATATGACGTTAATAGATGCTATAAAAAATATATTACTAACAGAAGCACAAATTTTATTTTAAGCAATCTTGATTCACCCTGTGTGTAGCATCAATTAAGTGGTTACTAAAAATATCAACATTATATTCATGTGTTAAAAAGTGTTCCAACATGTTTTTTACCTTCTTAGGTATACAAGGTGGTCACTTTTGTAGTGTACCAGATGGGTGGGCTTTTTAATGTGCATAGATACCGAGATGGTCAAATTAGTGAAAAGTCAAGCAATTTAAGGGTTTATCATGCAGTAAAGAAAACCAGAAAATGCCTATTAGTTTCGAAGATATGCCCAAAAAAACGAAAATTTGCAGATTTTGTTTTTATTCTTTTCTGATGTTATTTGAACAAATTAAAAAAAATAAAAAAATCTCGTGGCCTCTATTTGAGCTCTACAAAAGAGCATTGAGAGATTTTCAATACGTTTCTTCTTGAGGGCACTATCATCAACTTACTTTTTTTTAAATACGCACCAGTTTTTTATTTCATATTTTAAAACTTATGACCTCCCGAATGCCACACTTAATGGTTTTTTTTGTTGGTACCCTATTAACACAGCAATTTGATTTGCGTCTCTCTCTGAAACATGTAGGTTAAATGGAAACAACCTTAATTTGTAACTCAATTAAGTGTGGCAAATCATTGGGTTCTGGGAGGACATAAGGTTTCAAAATATTAAATAAACACAGATCCGTATTTAAAATAATTAAGTTGATGATGGAAACATTGCTCTCAATGCTGTCTTGTAGAGCTCAAACAGTGGCAATGAGAAACTTTTTTATTTTTTTGTATCTGTTCAAATAACATCAGAAAAAATAACAATTTTCGACAAATCGATAAATTTCGGTTTTTTTTTGAAGATCTTTCGGAAGTAATGGGAATTTTCAGTTTTTTACTATGCTTCGTAAATATGATGAGAACCGAACATAAAATACGACTAAAATGGTATATGTAGCAAAAATTGCAACAATTTGCTACAATGCTACAATTTATAATGAAGCAAAATAGGCTTAAGAAAAAAATAGTATTTATTTTGTTTATGTTTTAAACAGAATGATTTACATTAAAAAACTATTATAATCTGAGATTTTGTCTTTTCATTCAAGTTATGTTTTTTACGGCTAAACCTTATTTTTGATTCTTCACGACCTTTCTTAACCAGTACTTTAAGATGTTTTGTTGAATAGGACTTTCCAATTTTCCTACGAGCCTAAAATAAAAGAAAAATATATCAATGCTGTCAAAATACCGCATATAGTTTATTTATTTATGTGAGAAAGTCAAATATCTCTAGTTTCAGTAAAAAGAAAAATTTTAAAAAATAAAAACCTACAAAGGTTTCAAAGCTGCATATATGCTACCATAAGGTAACATTTGTTTTAACAATCAGGAACTCCTAAAAAGTTAAATGAGAAAGTGAAACCCATTATGCTCTTAAACCGTTTTTGTTCAGAAAAAGGCGAGGAAAAAGGATTTAAAAATATACAGCGTCCCATTTAAAAATTAGAAGTCTCGTTAGAAGTTGACATCATGAATGACATTGTGGTGAAAATAAAAGAGTAAAAATTCAAAATTATGTAAAAATTAGATTTAGGTAACCCATAAACCACACCAAATTTCAAAATCCTAACTTAAAAAAGTTACAGTACCTGGTATATATTTTGAACATACAGGGTGTTCATTTCAAGACTTCCCACCTTAAATTTCTTTCTTCCAGTAAATACTACGAAAAATCAGAAAGAGACGTCAATTTTATTTTCAAAGGGGACAGTTTTTGAGGGTTATGTTGAATTACTTAACTTCAACCCCTAGCGGTGATGAGTTCTACCCTAAAATATCAAAAACAAAAAGCGTCGAGTAACACCTTGTTTGAGAGGCCTTATTACTTAATTTCTACTGATGAGTCGTTTGTCCGCTTTAGTTCAGTATTTTTTGAGATATTCAATTTTTAAAAATCTTCCGGATTTATATGTGGAAACCGAAAGTATTTTTTTACTGAAATTAGCACCAATTAGAATCATGTAGCATTTTTAATGCTGATTTCAATGAAGTATGTCATCATTGCGATATTACTAACTTAAAGGTAAACATCTAGTATTTTAAAAATGACTATTTCATAAACTAAAACAGACAACTGACACATCAGTAAAATTTAATTCAAAAGGCCTCTCAAATGAGATGCTACTTGATCCCCCTTTCCATTTAAGATTTTAGGGATAGAACTCAAGTCACTCACCAGCGCTAGGGGTTGAAGTTAAGTAATTCAACATAACCTCAAAAAGTGTCCCATTTGAAAATAAAATTGACGCCTGTTTCCGATTCTTCATATTAGTTATTGGAAGAAAGATATTTAGGTGGGAAGTCTTGAAATGAACACCCTGTATATTTCACATTCTTTATACAGTGTGTCCGAAATTGGTGATGCATATGTATTGGTATTTCTTACACGATAAGAGTTACAGGGAAGTTTAAATGGGAAAAGTTTTGCGAAATTTGGAGCCTATTAAGATACCGTTTAGAAACTTCCCAAATTCCTATTAGTTTTTGTAATATTTGGAAAAACTAAAATTTTGAAAAATAAATTTTATTTTTTTTTCTGGTTTATTTTAAAGAGATATTTTAAAATATATCTCACTTTCTCATAGCAACTTTTTTCCTCTACAAGATAATGCATTCAGATTTTAACTTTTTTGCACTTTTCAGCTGGTATGTATGAAAAATTGTGAATTACTGCAAAACAATGCACCTAACATAAAATTTGTACATATTGCAGACAGTGAGAGCCCTTGTTTATGCTTAAGTAATTATCACATACTATAAACCGAGCTATAAACTAAACTCGAGGGGCTTTTCACTGAGGGGAATACCTGTACACTTGGGGGAATCAGTAGGAAATCCCAGGGGATATATGGGGAATTATAGATAGGGAATCCTGGGGAATACATGGGAAATCCTGGGGAATCCTGGGAAATACATGGGAAATCCAGGGAATACATGGTCAAAATACTAGGGTCAAAAGGGGAATACCTGTACAAATTTTGGGTCAGTGAAAAGCCCCTCGACTAAACTATTGTAATTGGCTAAAAGCAGTCAGCTGACTATCTCTGTGAATTCTATTGGTCTAACTCTCATAGTTTTTGATAAAAATTAAGATTAATTCAAGAAATAATTTTCTCGGTGTAGATACTTAATACTCGACTTAAAATAGTATAACTTTGGTTAACTTGTTCAATATTTTTATAATTTTTTAAAACCTAATTTGAAATTTTAAAAATTATTTATTTATAAATCTAAAATAAAAAAATATCAACAAGTTGGTATTTACTTTTTCTGTAAAGTAATAAGTTTTACTTTTAAGGTACGTAGAGCCCTTATACAAAAGTTTCTTGTGTAGCAAAATCAAGCATAAACAAAGCTTTTAAGAATTAGAATATGTATAAACTCACCCAAGATGTATGCTTCACGGATTTTTTTAAAGATAACCATGCATGATTGCTTACCTTTAACGGCAATGGCGGGGTCAAAAGCGTGGAACTTGTTGAGGCCTCAACTTTCTCGTTTTCCATCGTATTTGACACAAAGAAATTAGCTCACAAAAACACAAACCAAAATAATTCACAAAACAACACGGATTTAAAGAGTAAATCCGTGCAAAACAGCTAATAACGTAATAAAAACGAGGGATTCTGTGTTAACATAGGTTCATGTCTAAAGAAAATCAGAAAATGGCCGATAAGATATTTTAATTTTTAATTGACGTATCGTACGCAACGTGGCGTGAGTGTTACTTACTAAAGATGTTTTAACTTAGTAAAATTCGAGTATTTAAAATATCATAATTTTGTTACTTTTGAGTAATGTTCTATAATTGTTAATTTAAAAATATTTTAGGATTATTAAAATAAAGTAACTAGTTAGTTGCAAAAATCCGGAATAAAATGTAACTTCTACATTTTTCACTGGCGAAAAAAATTAACGTTGTTACAATGTATCTGCAATAATACTCAGGCATATGTTTTTATTATTGGGTTTTTAATGTTACAAAAACAGTTGAGACAACGTAATTAAAAAATGTTTTTAAAATTACTTCTACGCAATGTTTAGTAATGTTTTCGTTACGTAACAATGTTTAGTCGGGCTGTGTTTTGGATGCATTAAAATGGACGAGATTTTTGCGCCCCAATCCAATATTAAATTAAGATCCTGAGAAAGAGATATCTGCATCGCTCTGCGTTTATTTTCCAAGTCAGGCTTAGTGGATGGGTTTAGGAACCTGAAAAACTGGAGTGAAGGGTACTATCGTCGGCGAAACTATGAATGGAATTAGTTGTGGACGAGAGAAGGTCGTTGATGTGAAGAAGAAACAATGTTGGTGCCAGAACTGAGCCCTGAGGGACTCCAGCATTTATTTGGTGAAGTTGCTTTCTTACTGAGATACAGGGTGTGTATCCCAGTAAGGAAGCAACTCCGGACCACTGATCTCTATGGATTGCCAATGTTATAACCTGCGCGAAACAAAGTTACATTTCATGGGCGAAAAAACCGGTTTGTACGCAAGGCAGTTGAGGGTAAACGCACCCGGACCCAAACAAACTATTCGCATTATAGGAAAGAATGTGTTGACCGCGTCCTGGTTTTCTGTTCGAAGTACGGTAGCTAATGAGCGTTACGGTCAGACCGCGGACGAAGGGTACGGGGTGCCGGTGTTTGTATTTTGCCACGGCTTTTAAGTGCGCATGTTCGTCCACCCACTGCGCGATGTCGTAAAAATCCGAAAATGCTTCTTGCCACTGCGGATCTAAATGTAGGTTATCTATGCTCCGGAAATATGTTTATAGGAACTTTTTTTCATAAAATAACATAAGGAATCACACCTTAAAGTTTGATCCCATAGTTCTGAAACACCCTGTATACAGTATAAAGGATGGACTTTTACAATAGGATAAATGGCTCCAAAAACTACAAAATTGTCAAAACGGACAAAGACAAAACAGCCTTTATTTTTTAATAATTTAGCAAAATGTCAATTAAAAAAGAGTTTTAAAATTAAATGAGCATCCGATATCTAAAATTTCACATAAAATAAACTTTTTTTTTTGGTATCATATGTTTTAATCATGTTTTACACCTTTTTTACGTAATTCACCTGTTTTAAATTTTTGTATTTAAATTATGGATGGTGGAGGGAGCATAACCATCTGAATGTTTTAAAATTAATAGTTTAAAAAAACTAAAAAAACACGCTTTTATATGCAACCGAACTAAAAATTAGAAAATAATTTTTCATTAAAAAAAATATTGTCATTTCATAGTAAAAAGCGTGGGGTGCATTTTACTATTTTTCATAACTTTTCCATCATAGATATTTGCAAATATAATAATTATAACATTTAATATATTTATCACCCCACGCTTTTTACTATGAAATGACAATATTTTTTTAATGAAAAATTATTTTCTAATTTTTAGTTCGGTTGCATATAAAAGCGTGTTTTTTAGTTTTTAAACTATTAATTATTTTTCATTTTTTAGTTTCTGCTACTCTTGACAAAATGGCGAAAAAATTTTTAATGAACAAGAGTGGCAAATTTTAAAATTTTTCCAACAGATTGCAACTCACTAAAAAATTTCTTCTTCATTAACTAGCAAAGTTTGAAATTTTGCTAACAGATGGCAATCCAGGCAATGTTTGGACCGTTGCCAATATATTGCAACCCACTAAAAAATTTCTTCTTCATTTAATAGCAAAGTTTGAAATGTTGCCAACAGATGGCAACCTAGGTGTTGTTTTTATAATATAATGGATTTTTTTTCCTGGCGATCAAAAACAAGATAACGGGATACTGTTTGCAGATTATTGCATTGTCATGGGTCCTTAATACGTGTGCAAAGTTTCAAAGAAATCGAATAGCTGGAAGTTGGTTAAAATTAGGCTCAAAGATTCCGTTACATAGGCAGCCAGATGGATAGATAGATAGTTACAACCCAAGTTAATAAAAGCGTGTTAAAAAGGTGTAAAACATGATTTGAAAATTATAACACTAACAAAAATATTTGGTTTATTTCATGTGAAATTTCAGATATGGGATCCTTATTCAATTCTAACAACCTTTTTAACATTTTGCTGATTTATTAAAAATAAAGGCAGTTTTGTCTTGTCCCATTTTCACATTTTTTAGTTTTTGGAGCCTCTGTACAAAATAATATATTATATACAGGGTGATTCAAAAGTTGATCACGAAACTTAAGGGGTGATTCTACTTGACAAAATAAGGGTAGAGCTTCATATATATTTTTTAAATGTCATTCGTTTTCGTGTTACAAGCCGTCAAAGTTCAATTTTTATTTTGGTTTTTCGCCACATTGCATAAAAATTATTATTTTTTTTTAATTTTTAACACCCGGTAGTTCAAAAACTAAGACCTTTAGAACATATGTTTATATGATGTTTTTTTCTTACTTTATGTTGTAGAATCATTTGGTTAAGTTTGTCGGTTAAGTTACTGGACATCCTGTATGTATGTAGGTAATTTGATTGCAATTGATGAAAACTTTGATGTCTATTGGTGCCTAAACGGTGAGGTTTATCGACTTTAATAAAGAGTACCTTTTTTTAAGTTTTTGATTGTCTATAAAATGGCGCCCCCAGCTTTGCGATATCTGTCAAAATAAAAAAGTTATGATGTAAATAAATTTTTAAGTTTTAGGTAAAGTGCCCTCTGGCGGTATTTAAAAAAGTACTTTTGTCTTAAAATTTTAGAATCTGCAAAGCTCGATTTGTGTGCCAAATGTCAACTGGATTGGTTAAAAAATAAATGCAATATGGCGAAAAAACCAAAATAAAAATTGAACTTTGACGGCTTGTAACTCGAAAACGAATGACATTTTGAAAAAATTTTATATGAAGCTCTACCCTTACTTTGTCAAGTAGAATCACCCCTTGAGTTTCGTGATCGATTTTTGAATCACCCTGTACATTTTTTTTTTAAGAAGCAAAAGCAGTTGCCATACACAACTTTCTTGAACATTTAAATTTTTGGTCCATTTGTCCTACTGTAAAGTCCATCCTTGGACATACTGTATACTAGGTGTCTCAAAAATACATGTTACATTTTTTTAAGTCCTGTATTTCAGTTACCAGAAGATAGAGAGAAAATCGGTGTTAAAAAATTTGTTTTTTAATTTTTATACTCCTTATATGTTTCAAGAAGTACATACCTAATAAAATTGCTTAAGCTTTTCTTAAGAGTCTCAATGTTTCTTGATGTTTTTAAACATTTAAGTGTGATTTAAGGTCAAAAATGGTCAAACATTGGTATCAACTTTAATAAAAAAATATATGTGTTATTTAAAATTGTAACAGAAAAGCCTAAAAAAATTGTTTTGTATTTTTTAAAAATTGTATTTGCCATATCTATTATATAAAGTGTTAATAAAGTTGTGTTTTATTTTTTATACTGGGTTGTGGGTCGCCGAGCGGAACATAAGGAAAGGCAGAACTATTTGCCAAACAATTTGCTGCCAATTCAACCCTTGACCCTCCCGTAAATCATCCAATTCCAGCGGTTACCCCAGTTCCTCATAAAATGCCCGATATTATTTTAAAAGTAAAACACATTAAGCGTATCCTTTCTTCCCTTAACACCAAAAAATCGTCTGGGCTGGATGGCATCGCAATCGTTTTAAAAAAATGTGCTCCAGAACTTGCACCAATCTTAACTCGGCTCTTTCGAATTTCTTACGACACAGGTATCTCTCCAGAGAGCTGAAAAGCTGCACGTGTTCAACCTATTCCCAAGAAAGGATCTAAATCCCTTCCATCTAACTATAGACCAATTTCAATTCTCTCAGTTCTTTGTAAAGTAATGGAAAAATTAATTAATTCACAAATTCTTAAGTACTTAGAAAAACACAAAATTTTGCATGACAGGCAGTATGGATTTCGCCACAAAAGATCTACAGCAGATCTCCTTTCCTTCGTATCTCACTGTTGGAATAAGTCTCTTGAATTTCTAGGTGAGTCCCAGATCGTTGCTCTTGATATATCCAAAGCTTTTGACCAGGTCTGGCATGCCGCACTTCTTAATAAACTTCCCTCCTATGGTCTTTCAACTAAACTTTGTACTTGGCTCCCTAGTTATATATCTGATCGACGTATATCAGTTATTGTGGACGGCCATTCTTCAAGTTTTCACCAAGTAAATGCTGGAGTCCCTCAGGGCTCAGTTCTGGCACCAACATTGTTTCTTCTTCATATCAACGACCTTCTCTCGTCCACAACTAATTCCATTTAGTATAGTTTCGCCGACGATGGTACCCTTCACTCCAGTTTTCAGGTTCCTAAACCCATCACTAAACCTGACTTGGAAAACAAACGCAGAGCGATGCAGATATCTCTTTCGCAGGATCTTAATTTAATATTGGATTGGGGCGCCAAAAATCCATTTTAATACATCCAAAACACAATCATGTTCCTTGTCGCGAAAAGAGTCATCAAAAACTCATCCTACTTATGAGCGGCCAAGTTTTACAGAGCAAAGACACCTTCAATCTTGTGGAAGTCACATTCGAAAGTAACCTTAACTGGCATAAACACATTGTATCTAAAGCCACGGCAGCTTCAAAAAAGCTTGGATTTCTCTTACGAGCCAAAAGTATTTTTCCGCTCTAATTTATACACTTTATATGTGTCCCAAATCCGATCTCCCTTGGAATATTGTTCTTATATCTGGGGCATGGTACGTTCATGGCTTCTGCTCTGAAGAATTGTCCAGAATAGTTCCTCCACTCACGGTTCCCAACAGAGAAACTCGTGGTTCCGCGCGTATGCATCCCTATACGGTCCAACTGGACAGGCCCCGAACTTCTCACTTTGTTCGTTCTTTTATCCCTAGAGTTCCTAGACTGTGGAACCTACTGCCAGCGGAGGGCTTTCCTTCTCCCCCAAATCTTCAAGTATTTAAGTCCCGTGTCAACAAACTCCCTCTTACCTCGCTTAAGACACCCACGGTACGTTAGTATTTAGGCTTTAAGCCTTCGTGGTTTGTCCAAAGATAAAAAAAAAAATAAGAAATTCCATGTACATTTTAAGAGGGTTAATTATTGGCTCCCCTGTACCTTTTACAGAAAAAATGTAAGTTTTTATGAAAAAACCTTTCAATACTAACATCAGTTATCTATTTTCTTTTAGTATGTACAGGGTTTTCATTAATACTTTGACACACCCACTTACAATAATAACTTAAAAGGGTAGAAAAACACTTCTTGTATAAAAAGTTTTATAGTTTTATTGTATTATCTTTTGAGCATAACAAAAGAAACAAATAAACATTAAAAAGTAAAAAAATGAAGAGGTAATCTTTTTTTCAATGAAACACCCTGTATTCAATGTCACTATTAAAAGGTCTTTTAAAGAGCTTTAAAAAAATACCACATTTAATTTATTTATTTTTAATAGTATCTGAAATATGGCGTGTGAGTGTCAAAATATAAAAAAAAACCCTGTACATGATTTAGTAATTTTTTAGAAATCTGCGGCAACTCCGATTTTAACAAAATTTAGTATACCGGGGTTTTTGGGGCGCTGATCACGAATCTGAAAGATTCTTTTTGGCGGAAACGTTTCGTTCTCGAGATATTCATCATCAAAGTTCAAATTTGAACTAAGCCTATTTTCACTATATTCCCCCTTCTTTTTGCACACAATTCTTGATTTAAAGCTAAAGTGTCACACAATATTTGATTTTCACCTTTTAAAACCCCGTTTTTCTACGTTTTTACACTATTTTTGCATTAAATTGCGTGGCTTTTCTTTGATAATGTGGCAACTATACATACACATAGGGCTTCATGGCACACTGGGATTGAAATGATTCAAAGTATAGCTATGCAATTTAATGCAAAAATAATGTAAAATACGTAAAAAACGGGGTTTTAGAAGGTGAAAATCAAATATTGTGTGCCACTTCAGCTTTAAATCAAGAATTGTGTGCAAAAAGAAGGGGATGTTGTAAAAATAGGATTAGTTTAAAATTCAAGTCTGATGGTGAATATCTCAAGAACAAAACGTTTCCGCCAAAAATTCTTTCATATTTGTAATCAGCGCCCCAAAAACCGCAGGTTTCTAGAAAATTACCCATATTATACCTACATCTTTAACACTTTAAAAACACAATTTTCTTAATTGGATGCTTCAAGGTTTAATTACAATATATTTTCTCTTTAATTTAAGTTAATGTCCTGTGTATCTATATCTAAACAAAAATTTAATTGTTCATTTAAAAATCCTCATAAACCAAATCATTTATGATCTCTTCCTTGACTTTCCCCATAATTCTACCAAATCTAACCGCCAGCACGTGCTTACAAGTAAGACTGCGTCTCGTATTCAGAACTTTGGTTTTGAACACTTCGCACTGGCAAAAGTTTATGTTATCGAATATGGTATACTGCTCGTGGCGTTTGAATACTTTGTATATTCTTCTAAATCCATCTGGGGTGGAATACTGGACAATTCTGCACCTTTCCAGCAATTCTGTTGCTTGCACAAAGGCTTCACCAAAGTACAAGTGAAGAGTCTCTAGTATTTCGTTAGAAACTGAAAAAACAGAACAGTTTTAAAGTTACTAAAGGCAAAATGTGGGTAAGATTTGTATTAAGTCTTACATGAGGTATGTTCTTCATAGGAAATTTCAGCCTTTTTAAGCGTGTCGAAAGCCAGTTTGGGTAGAAAACTCTTTTCCATAATTTTCTTTTTTGAAAAGGGTTTGTCGTAAGAAAATAGTTAAAAGTTATTTATTATTAAAAAAAAAAAAAATACAACAATCTATGAACAGTTGTTTGTTCGTGACAATTTTTTCAAACGTACTATATGGAAGGTAGTATTGATGTGAAATTTCACTTCTTCTTCTTCTTCGTTCATGGCTTTCCTGCAAAAGAACTTGCCAGCTATATTTGTTGGGGACTCTCATGTAGTCAGAGTGGCTTTCCAGTAACGCAAATAGAGCGCTCCCGAGTAACTCAGGAGCATTTCGTTCTACTTTATAGCGTTCCAGTGACGGAAAGTGTTATGCACCTGAACGCTCCGTTTTTTTTCCCCTTGCCTCTCATGCACCAGCCCACCCTTTTGGTTTTTGTGCTTCAAACGTGTTTTTTTATGGTTAAGGATGGATATTTTAAAATTATTTGGTTAAAATGGAATTAGGTATTAAAAAGAGATTATTAGTTTAAAGCCAAGTAGGGTAAAAAAAACAAAATTTTAAAATTTCCTAAAGTTATTCCTCTTTCCTTGTCTAAGGATGCGTTCCAGTGACTTACTTTTTATAGCAGATCAAGAGCTTCAAGCCCTGGAGCGTGACGCACAAAAATGTTCGTCACTGGAAAGCTACTCTGGCTCCAAGCCATATTGAGGTTGAAATTGAGGTCGTTTTCAAAAAAAATGTTAAGAGTGGTATATTATTGTAATACACTTTTTCTCTTATATAGTATTTAGTATTTTTATATACAATTTTACTTGCAATAAATAAACATGTTTTTAAATGAACACCCTGTATATTCTGCTTTCTGCTGCACATGCTGTTTCACAGTGCTGTTCATACGTTAAAGCCGGCTGTCCATGAGAGCGGTTTTTCTCTCGCGGATGATAATTCAGCGTTGTTATTGGCAGGAAAAGCATTTTAAATTTGCACTAACCAATCACAACGCTGAATGTATCATCCGCGAGCAGAAAACCGCTCTCATAGACAGCCGGCTTAAGGCTGCCTGTAGTAAGTGTACGCTTGGTTGAGAGCCACTAACTTAAATAAAACAATATCAATATTTACTTCTACGAAAATTGGCGCTAAGTTTATATTAAATTCTCAGAAAAAGAAAATCTCACAAAATACAAAAGGAAGATCGATAAGATCATATTTTTGGCACTATTTTGGAAAGTGTTCCATCCAAAATAATCCACAAATAAACTTAAGCCATATTCCATAACATATAGTTTAAATAGTTGAGTTAAATGTAAAGTGTATTGTAATTGTAAGCCCGAAAACTGAAAAAAACTAAATTTGTTTGAGATCATCCCTTCATATTATCCTAAGCAATAATAGAGCCCCATATTATTAACCCAGTAAAAAAGTAAAGAATGATAAATAATGCTGGGGAATCTAATAATGGAGTCTCGAAAGAAGCAAATTATGAACAAGGACGAACAAGCATATTGCAAGCTATGCTGGAAGGAAAAAGTAAAAAGGTGTTCAATACAGGGGAAAATCAGACCCAGGGGTTCCCAATGCAGTTATTAAGGTAAATGAGGGTAAAAATGTGCAAAAACCAATTCAAAACTCACAAAGTCAAGTAGATAAACCAAGTATGTTAAGTGCTTTGTTAACCACACAGAAACTTGATAATAAGATTCAGAAAAGAGAACAATAATCAGACAGATGTACGGAGTGAATCAAGTGGACAAAAATCAGGCCAAGTAGGTGAAATCACAACTTCTGGTAATATGTACTGGTAATATGATAAAAAAATGTAGACAGTATTAAGAGTAATATCATAGGCAATGTAGATCAAATTGGAGGTAACAATGTGCAAAAACCCAATCAGATTATACAATTTCAAATAGATAAACCTCAAAGTATGTTAGAAACTTTGTTAACTAAACAACCTAATCATGTTAATGGTAATAAACCTTATAATACAATTCAAAATACAGTACATAGCCAAATATATGTGAAAAGTGAATCCAGTGGACCAAAATCAGGTCAAGTAGGTGGCATACAAGATGATAGAGTACAAGGAGGTTATTTGATACAAAATCAAATTCAGTTGGTTGCTCTTAATGTCAATTTATTAAATGAAATCCAGGGAGGCATACCAAATCAACCACTGTATTTACTACCAATTGTGCTACCTCATTTACCCAATATGAATCAGGCAAATAGCGAAAATTTGGGGCAATTAGGTTTAAAAACAGAAAATTTATTGAATGGGACGCAGACAAGAGCATATAATGGACAAAATAGGAGTTTATTAAACATTTTAACACCAGGACAAGACAATAACAAAATTTTGCAAAGTGGGCAGAATATATCCGAAGAAGAACCGGTTGATTCAAATGAAGTGCCTTCACTGAAAGGGTCTAATGGCATTCAAAAAACAGTACAGAATATATCAAGCACTGAAAAACCACTTGCAGGTCCAAAGGCACCATTGGCTAGCCAAAACATTGATCGTTCTTATGATAGAGAGTGAGTTTTGCAATTATATTAGATGTATATGTATATTTTAGATCCAGAGAAGACTAAAACTATTATTTTTATAAACAAACTTTTGGTATGACCAGGAAAATTATAAAGTAATATTTTTGTAAAAATTTTGAATCCATTTTTTCAGAAAATTATTATAAACTTTATTGCAGGGGGAATATAAAGGGTGTCCATTAACTTACCAACAAAACTTAAGAGGTGATTTTCTAATGAAAATTTAATAAGAAAAAACAAATGTATAAACAGGGTGATTCAAAAATCGATCATGAAACTTAAGGGGGTGATTCTACTTGACAAAATAAGGGTAGAGCTTCATATAATTTTTTTCAAAATTTCATTCGTTTTCGAGTTACAAGCCATCAAAGTTCAGTTTTTATTTTGGTTTTTTCACCATATTACATTTATTTTGTAACCAATCTAGTTGATTTTTGGCACACAAATCGAGCTTTGCAGATTCTAAAATTTTAAGACAGAAGTATTTTTTTTAAATACCGCTAAAGGGCACTTTACCTAAAACTTAAAATTTATTTACATCATAACTTTTTATTTTGACAGATATCGCAAAGCTGGGGCCGCCATTTTATAGACAATTAAAAACTTAAAAAATAAGGTACTCTTTATTAAAGCCGATAAACCTCACCGTTTACGCACCAATAGACATCAAAGTTTTCATCAATTTCAATCAAATTACCTACATACATACAGGGTGTGTAATATACGCTATAATGCAAATATATTGGGGAAACTTAATGTTTGGATGGTTATATTTCCAAAACTAATAAAGATAAGTTAAGTATATTAAATGCAGTAATTTTAAAGGCCTTTAAAAGATCTTTTTACTGGTGATATAATATACAGGGTGTTTTTTTAATGACACTTTTTGCCGTACCCTGTATTTTAAGAGATAGCAATAATCTTGTTACTGATTTAAAAACTACGGAACTATCTTAACAAACTCATATTTGTATATATTTTTCATTGAAGAAAATAAAATTTTTAATTAATTAATAAATTTCATTGTCTTCTTTAAAAACTTGTGTTTCTTTTTAGAATAAAGATATTAATATAAATAAAAAATAGAAATGTCAAGGAAAAATGTGGCTTTAAAATCCAAAGCACTGGTAAAAAATTGTGACTTTAAATTATTCCACAGGGTGTTCGAAAATTTGGGTCAAAATGCAACATTTGGCTCTCCCTGTATAACACCTAATTCTAAAAACTTTTTGCAACCCCATATTAAATAACAATCTTGATGGAAAAAGCTACCACTGGACAAAAAGATAATTGAAATCGGTCAAAAAACCAAAAAGTTATTCAGGGCCGTATTAACTGTTCGAGGCGCCCTAGGCTAGAATTCCCGGAGCGCCTATTTTCCACCAGAAAAATGTTTTAAGAACAAAAAAGCTCCTTTCCTCCGTAGCGCCTATTTTGAGGGCCAGACGCCTTACTTTACCACCCGAAATAAAATTCTAAGAGAAAATTTGTCACCTAAAAATCCCACTCAACCTAAACTTTTTTAAAAACTCCCCCGTCCAGCGCCTATTATTCCCCTCTCTGGCGCCTATTTTTTCATGGCGCCCTAGGCTGTAGCCTAGTCAGCCTAATGGATAATACGGCCCTGAAGTTATTTACAATTTAAATTTAACAAAAGTTTTTTGTCTGTTTTTTTTTGTCTAGACGTGTAAATATTGGTATTTTTTTCTTTTTTTTTAGGATTCACGAAGATGAAATTATTTTAAGAGCTGTTGGATACAGCTGTTTTTATTGCTCATATGAATGCGTTTGGAGGATGGATATAAAAGCTCATATCAGGTTGGTATTGGTAGTAATTATATGCTGATAAATTTAAATTCAAATTCAAAGTAGAAAGTGTAGCAAACCATGGATTTTTTGAAAAAAAATCTATATTTTCTATAAAATCATCATGTTTTAAATATTTCCATCACTTTGTACTATTTTTTTTCTTAAATATGGCAAAAAAACTTTAAAATAACTTGGTAACTTCTAGAAACTTGCAGGAACTCCGATTTTGACGAAATTTGGTATACGGGGGTTTTTTGGGACGTTGATCACGAATCTAAAGGAATTTTTGGCGAAAACGTTTCGTTTTCGAGATATCCATCATCAAAGCTGAAATTTAAACTAACCCTATTTTCCTCCTTTTTACACACAATTCTTGATTTTAAGCTAAAGTGGCATACATTATTTTATTTTCACCTTTTAAAACCTTGTTTTTCTATGTATTTTACACGTTTTATTAATAAAATTGCAAAAGTTCTCTTTAAAAATGCCGCAACCATTTATACACGGTGAGGTCATAGCCTGCTGCGACTGAAAACGATTGAAAGTGAGCAAAGCTATGCAATTTAATGCAAAAATAATGTAAAATACTGAGAAAAACGGTGTTTTAAAAGGTGAAAATCAAATATTGATGCCCCTTTAGCTTCAAAATTAAGAATTGTGTGCAAAAAGAAGGAGACATATAGTAATAATTAATAGTTTAAAAACTAAAAAACACGCTTTTATATGCAACCGAACTAAAAATTAAAAAGTAATTTTTCATTAAAAAAATATTTTCACTTCATGGTAAAAAGCGTGGGGTGCTTAATATATTAAATGTTATAATTATTATATTTGCCAATATCTATGATGGAAAAGTTATGAAAAAATAGTAAAATGCACCCCACGCTTTTTACTATGAAGTGAAAATATTTTTTTAATGAAAAATTATTTTTTAATTTTTAGTTCTGTTGCATATAAAAGCGTGTTTTTTAGTTTTTTAAACTATTAATTATTTTTCATTTTTAGTTCGTTATATTGCACAAAATTCTTAATATAACAGTAAATTAGAACATACTAATTAATTAAGCAGCAAAAAGAAAATAACCAGCCCCCTATGAAATGACAATGGTAGCAAATTTTAAAATTTGCAAAAGATTGCAACTCACTAAAAATTTCTTCTTCATTAAGTAGCAAAGTTTCAAATTTTGCCAACAGATGGCACTCCAGGAAATGTTTGGACCGTTGTCAACACTTTGCAATCCACTAAAAAATTTCTTCCTCATTTAATAGCAAAGTTTGAAATTTTTCCAACAGATGGCATCCTAGGTGTTGTTTTTATAATATAATGGAATTTTTTTCCTGGCGATTAAAAAAAAAGATAAAGGGATACTGTTTGCAGATTATTGCATTGTCATGGGTCCTTAATACGTGTGCAAAGTTTCAAAGAAATCGAATAGCTGGAAGTTGGTTAAAATTAGGCTCAAAGATTCCGTTACATAGGCAGCCAGATGGATAGATTGATAGATAGATAGATAGTTACAACCCAAGTTAATAAAAGCGTGTTAAAAATAGGATTAGTTTTAATTTAAATTTTGATGATGGATATCTCGAGAACGAAACGTTTCCCAAAAAATCTTTCAGGTTTGTGATTAGCGCCCAAAAAAAACTCCGTATACCGAATTTCGTCAAAATCGAAGTTGCCGAAAATTACCTGACTTATTTTCATTATTTTTTATTTTTATTATATTCATTCATATAGGCAATATTATAAAATGTTTTTTTTTATGTAAACTGTTTGTGTTTTTTTTTTAGTTCAATTTATAAATATCTACTTTGGACTGATGAGGATTAGTTATGTTATTACACTTACATAATTTATGTAAACTCTTAGTTTTAAATAATGTATTTTCCTTTTCTTGAATTTCCTGATAAGATACAGGGTGCCCAACTATATTTTGATCCATTTTGATCATAATTAACTTATACCTATCCGTATACGGATATACGCAACGAGAGACAATAATACGTCGGCGATCAAAAAATGTTAAAAGAACAGCTTAAAAGCATACTTACGTAAAGCCGGCTGTCCATGTGAGCGGTTTTCCGCTCGCGGATGATAATTCAGCGTTGCGATTGGCGGGAAAAGCATTTTAAATTTGCACTAACCAATCACAACGCTGAATTTACTATTCGCGAGCGGAAAACCGCCCTCATGGACAGCCGGCTTAAAGCCTACTATCCATGAGAGCGGTTTTCCGCTCGCGGATGGTAAATTCAGCGTTGCGATTGGCGGGAAAAGCATTTTAAATTTGCACTAACCAATCACAACGCTGAATTTACATCCGCGAGCGGAAAAACCGCCCTCATAGACAGCCGGCTTAAAAGCCTACTATCCATGAGAGCGGTTTTCCGCTCGCGGATGGTAAATTCAGCGTTGCGATTGGCGGGAAAAGCATTTTAAATTTGCACTAACCAATCACAACGCTGAATTTACCATCCGCGAGCGGAAAACCGCCCTCATAGACAGCCGGCTTAAAGCCTATTATCCATGAGAGCGGTTTTCCGCTCGCGGATGATAATTCAGCGTTGTGATTGGCGGGAAAAGCATTTTAAATTTGCACTAACCAATCACAACGCAGAATTATCATCCGCGAGCGGAAAACCGCCCTCAAGGACAGCCGGCTTCAAGCCTAGTGTCCATGAGAGCGGTTTTCCGCTTGCGGATGATAATTCAGCGTTGTGATTGGCGGGAAAAGCATTTTTAATTTGCACTAACTCAATCACAACGCTGAATTATCATACGCGATCGGAAATCCGCTCTTATGGACAGCCGGCTTAAAGCCTACTGTCCATGAGAGCGGTTTTCCGCTCGCGGATGATAATTGAGCGTTGTGATTGGCGGGAAAAGCATTTTAAATTTGCACTAACCAATCACAACGCTGAATTATCATCCGCGAGCTGAAAACCGCTCTCATGGACAGCCGGCGTAAAGCCTACTGTCCATGAGAGCGGTTTTCCGCTCGCGGATGATATTTCAGCGTTGTGATTGGCGGGAAAAGCATTTTTAATTTGCACTAATCAATCACAACGTTGAGTTTACCATTCGCGAGCGGAAAACCGCCCTCATGGACAGCCGGCGTAAAGCCTACTGTCCATGAGAGCGGTTTTCCGCTCGCGGATGATAATTCAGCGTTGTGATTGGGGGAAAAGCATTTTAAATTTGCACTAACCAATCATAACGCTGAATTATCATCCGCGAGCGGAAAACCGCTCTCATGGACAGCCGGGTTAACGCAATTTATAAGTCTTTATGCAACCATCTTCGCGGTCTCGAGTTTTTATGAAATTATTCTACATTTAACTATTTTCCAAGGGAAATCTTACTCAAAATATTGTTAGGCAGTTTAATCGATTAAATGTATAGGTCTTGTAATATTATATATGATTAGAATTACGATTAAAACAAAAATAAAAAATCAATTGTGCAAAGTGGCTTTAAAGCTGATTATTTCTATTTTTTAGAAAAGAACACAGGAAAGGAGACGCACAGAATTCGAGACAAAAGAAAAAGAAAAAAGCAGACAAGAGCATATAATGGACAAAATAGGAGTTTATTAAACATTTTAACACCAGGACAAGACAATAACAAAATTTTGCAAAGTGGGCAGAATATATCCGAAGAAGAACCGGTTGATTCAAATGAAGTGCCTTCACTGAAAGGGTCTAATGGCATTCAAAAAACAGTACAGAATATATCAAGCACTGAAAAACCACTTGCAGGTCCAAAGGCACCATTGGCTAGCCAAAACATTGATCGTTCTTATGATAGAGAGTGAGTTTTGCAATTATATTAGATGTATATGTATATTTTAGATCCAGAGAAGACTAAAACTATTATTTTTATAAACAAACTTTTGGTATGACCAGGAAAATTATAAAGTAATATTTTTGTAAAAATTTTGAATCCATTTTTTCAAAAATTATTATAAACTTTATTGCAGGGGGAATATAAAGGGTGTCCATTAACTTACCAACAAAACTTAAGAGGTGATTTTCTAATGAAAATTTAATAAGAAAAAACAAATGTATAAACAGGGTGATTCAAAAATCGATCATGAAACTTAAGGGGGTGATTCTACTTGACAAAATAAGGGTAGAGCTTCATATAATTTTTTTCAAAATTTCATTCGTTTTCGAGTTACAAGCCATCAAAGTTCAGTTTTTATTTTGGTTTTTTCACCATATTACATTTATTTTGTAACCAATCTAGTTGATTTTTGGCACACAAATCGAGCTTTGCAGATTCTAAAATTTTAAGACAGAAGTATTTTTTTAAATACCGCTAAAGGGCACTTTACCTAAAACTTAAAATTTATTTACATCATAACTTTTTATTTTGACAGATATCGCAAAGCTGGGGCCGCCATTTTATAGACAATTAAAAACTTAAAAAATAAGGTACTCTTTATTAAAGCCGATAAACCTCACCGTTTACGCACCAATAGACATCAAAGTTTTCATCAATTTCAATCAAATTACCTACATACATACAGGGTGTGTAATATACGCTATAATGCAAATATATTGGGGAAACTTAAGGTTTGGATGGTTATATTTCCAAAACTAATAAAGATAAGTTAAGTATATTAAATGCAGTAATTTTAAAGGCCTTTAAAAGATCTTTTTACTGGTGATATAATATACAGGGTGTTTTTTTAATGACACTTTTTGCCGTACCCTGTATTTTAAGAGATAGCAATAATCTTGTTACTGATTTAAAAACTACGGAACTATCTTAACAAACTCATATTTGTATATATTTTTCATTGAAGAAAATAAAATTTTTAATTAATTAATAAATTTCATTGTCTTCTTTAAAAACTTGTGTTTCTTTTTAGAATAAAGATATTAATATAAATAAAAAATAGAAATGTCAAGGAAAAATGTGGCTTTAAAATCCAAAGCACTGGTAAAAAATTGTGACTTTAAATTATTCCACAGGGTGTTCGAAAATTTGGGTCAAAATGCAACATTTGGCTCTCTCCTGTATAACACCTAATTCTAAAAAACTTTTTGCAACCCCCATATTAAATAACAATCTTGATGGAAACGAGCTACCACTGGACAAAAAGATAATTGAAATCGGTCAAAAAACCAAAAAGTTATTCAGGGCCGTATTAACTGTTTGAGGCGCCCTAGGCTAGAATTCCCGGAGCGCCTATTTTCCACCAGAAAAATGTTTTAAGAACAAAAAAAAGGTCCTTTCCTCCGTAGCGCCTATTTTGAGGGCCAGACGCCTTACTTTACCACCCGAAATAAAATTCTAAGAGAAAATTTGTCACCTAAAAATCCCACTCAACCTAAACTTTTTTAAAAACTCCCCTGTCCAGCGCCTATTATTCCCCTCTCTGGCGCCTATTTTTTCATGGCGCCCTAGGCTGTAGCCTAGTCAGCCTAATGGATAATACGGCCCTGAAGTTATTTACAATTTAAATTTAACAAAAGTTTTTTGTCTGTTTTTTTTGTCTAGACGTGTAAATATTGGTATTTTTTTTCTTTTTTTTAGGATTCACGAAGATGAAATTATTTTAAGAGCTGTTGGATACAGCTGTTTTTATTGCTCATATGAATGCGTTGGGAGGATGGATATAAAAGCTCATATCAGGTTGGTATTGGTAGTAATTATATGCTGATAAATTTAAATTCAAATTCAAAGTAGAAAGTGTAGCAAACCATGGATTTTTTTTGAAAAAAAATCTATATTTTCTATAAAATCATCATGTTTTAAATATTTCCATCACTTTGTACTATTTTTTTTCTTAAATATGGCAAAAAAAACTTTAAAATAACTTGGTAACTTCTAGAAACTTGCAGGAACTCCGATTTTGACGAAATTTGGTATACGGGGTTTTTGGGACGTTGATCACGAATCTAAAGGAATTTTTGGCGAAAACGTTTCGTTTTCGAGATATCCATCATCAAAGCTGAAATTTAAACTAACCCTATTTTCCTCCTTTTTACACACAATTCTTGATTTTAAGCTAAAGTGGCATACATTATTTTATTTTCACCTTTTAAAACCTTGTTTTTCTATGTATTTTACACGTTTTATTAATAAAATTGCAAAAGTTCTCTTTAAAAATGCCGCAACCATTTATACACGGTGAGGTCATAGCCTGCTGCGACTGAAAACGATTGAAAGTGAGCAAAGCTATGCAATTTAATGCAAAAATAATGTAAAATACTGAGAAAAACGGGGTTTTAAAAGGTGAAAATCAAATATTGATGCCCCTTTAGCTTCAAAATTAAGAATTGTGTGCAAAAAGAAGGAGACATATAGTAAAAATAGGATTAGTTTTAATTTAAATTTTGATGATGGATATCTCGAGAACGAAACGTTTCCCAAAAAATCTTTCAGGTTTGTGATTAGCGCCCAAAAAAACTCCGTATACCGAATTTCGTCAAAATCGAAGTTGCCGAAAATTACCTGACTTATTTTCATTATTTTTTATTTTTATTATATTTATTCATATAGGCAATATTATAAAATGTTTTTTTTATTGTAAACTGTTTGTGTTTTTTTTTAGTTCAATTTATAAATATCTACTTTGGACTGATGAGGATTAGTTATGTTATTACACTTACATAATTTATGTAAACTCTTAGTTTTAAATAATGTATTTTCCTTTTCTTGAATTTCCTGATAAGATATAAGGGTGCCCAACTATATTTTGCTCCATTTGATCACAATTAACTTATACCTATCCGTATACGGAAATACGCAACGAGAGACAATAATACGTCGGCGATCAAAAAAATGTTAAAAGAACAGCTTAAAAGCATACTTACGTAAAGCCGGCTGTCCATGAGAGCGGTTTTCCGCTCGCGGATGATAAATTCAGCTTTGTGATTGGCGGGAAAAGCATTTTAAATTTGCACTAACCAGAACTAACCAATCACAACGCTGAATTTCATCCGCGAGCGGAAAATCGCCCTCATGGACAGCCGGCAAAGCCTACTGTCCATGAGAGCGGTTTTCCGCTCGCGGATGATAATTCAGCGTTGTGATTGGCGGGAAAAGCATTTTAAATTTGCACTAACCAATCACATGCGCTGAATTATCATCCGCGAGCGGAAAATCGCTCTCATGGACAGCCGGCGTAAAGCCTACTGTCCATGAGAGCGGTTTTCCGCTCGCGGATGATAATTCAGCGTTGTGATTGGCGGGAAAAGCATTTTAAATTTGCACTAACCAATCACAACGCTGAATTTACCATCCGCGAGCGGAAAACCGCTCTCATGGACAGCCGGCGTAAAGCCTACTGTCCATGAGAGCGGTTTTCCGCTCGCGGATGATAATTCAGCGTTGTGATTGGCGGGAAAAGCATTTTAAATTTGCACTAACCAATCCCAACGCTGAATTTACCATCCGCGAGCGGAAAACCGCCCTCATGGACAGCCGGCGTAAAGCCTACTGTCCATGAGAGCGGTTTTCCGCTCGCGGATGATAATTCAGCGTTGTGATTGGCGGGAAAAGCATTTTAAATTTGCACTAACCAATCACAACGCTGAATTACCATCCGCGAGCGGAAAACCGCCCTCATGGACAGCCGGCGTAAAGCCTACTGTCCATGAGAGCGGCTTTCCGCTCGCGGATGATAATTCAGCGTTGTGATTGGCGGAAAAGCATTTTAAATTTGCACTAACCAATCACAACGCTGAATTTACCATCCGCGAAGCGGAAACCGCCCTCATGGACAGCCGGCGTAAAGCCTACTGTCCATGAGAGCGGTTTTCCGCTCGCGGATGATAATTCAGCGTTGTGATTGGCGGGAAAAGCATTTTAAATTTGCACTAACCAATCCACAACGCTGAATTTACCATCCGCGAGCGGAAAACCGCCCTCATGGGCAGCCGACGTAAGCCTACTGTCCATGAGAGCGGTTTTCCGCTCGCGGATGATAATTCAGCGTTGTGATTGGCGGGAAAAAGCATTTTAAATTTGCACTAACCAATCACAACGTTGAGCTACCATCCGCGAGCGGAAAACCGCCTCTCATGGACAGCCGGCGTAAGCCTACTGTCCATGAGAGCGGTTTTTCCGCTCGCGGATGATAATTCAGCGTTGTGATTGGCGGGAAAAGCATTTTAAATTTGCACTTAACCAATCACAACGCTGAATCACCATCCGCGAGCGGAAAACCGCCCTCATGGACAGCCGGCGTAAGCCTACTGTCCATGAGAGCGGTTTTCCGCTCGCGGATTATAATTCAGCGTTGTGATTGGCGGGAAAAGCATTTTAAATTTGCATTAACCAATCACAACGTTGAATTTACCACCCGCGAGCGGAAAACCGCCTCATGGACAGCCGGCGTAAAGCTTCACTGTCCATGAGAGCGGTTTTCCGCTCGCGGATGATAATTCAGCGTTGTGGATTGGTGGGAAAAGCATTTTAAATTTGCACTAACCAATCACAACGTTGAATTTACCATCCGCGAGCGGAAACCGCCCTCATGGACAGCCGGCGTAAAGCCTACTGTCCATGAGAGCGGTTTCCGCTCGCGGATGATAATTCAGCGTTGTGATTGGTGGGAAAAGCATTTTAAATTTGCACTAACCAATCACAACGTTGAATTTACCATCCGCGAGCGGAAAACCGCCCTCATGGACAGCCGGCGTAAAGCCTACTGTCCATGAGAAAGTTTTCCGCTCGGCGGATGATAATTCAGCGTTGCGATTGGCGGGAAAAGCATTTTAAATTTGCACTAACCAATCACAACGTTGAATTTACCATCCGCGAGCGGAAAACCGCCCTCATGGACAGCCGGCGTAAAGCCTACTGTCCATGAGAGCGGTTTTCCGCTCGCGGATGATAATTCAGCGTTGCGATTGGCGGGAAAAGTATTTTAAATTTGCACTAACCAATCACAACGCTGAATTTACCATCCGCGAGCGGAAACCGCCTTCATGGACAGCCGGCTTAAAGCCTACTGTCCATGAGAAGCGGTTTTCCGCTCGCGGATGATAATTCAGCGTTGTGGATTGGTGGGAAAAGCATTTTAAATTTGCACTAACCAATCACAACGTTGAATTTACCATCCGCGAGCGGAAAACCGCCCTCATGGACAGCCGGCGTAAAGCCTACTGTCCATGAGAGCGGTTTTCCGCTCGCGGATGATAATTCAGCGTTGTGATTGGCGGGAAAAGCATTTTAAATTTGCACTAACCAATCACAACGCTGAATTTACCATCCGCGAGCGGAAAACCGCCCTCATGGACAGCCGGCGTAAAGCCTACTGTCCATGAGAGCGGTTTTCCGCTCGCGGATGATAATTCAGCGTTGTGATTGGCGGAAAAGCATTTTAAATTTGCATTAACCAATCACAACGTTGAATTTACCACTCGCGAGCGGAAAACCGCCCTCATGGACAGCCGGCGTAAAGCCTACTGTCCATGAGAGCGGTTTTCCGCTCGCGGATGATAATTCAGCGTTGTGATTGGTGGGAAAAGCATTTTAAATTTGCACTAACCAATCACAACGTTGAATTTACCATCCGCGAGCGGAAAACCGCCCTCATGGACAGCCGGCGTAAAGCCTACTGTCCATGAGAGCGGTTTTCCGCTCGCGGATGATAATTCAGCGTTGTGATTGGTGGGAAAAGCATTTTAAATTTGCACTAACCAATCACAACGTTGAATTTACCATCCGCGAGCGGAAAACCGCCCTCATGGACAGCCGGCGTAAAGCCTACTGTCCATGAGAGAGTTTTCCGCTCGCGGATGATAATTCAGCGTTGCGATTGGCGGGAAAGCATTTGTAAATTTGCACTAACCAATCACAACGTTGAATTTACCATCCGCGAGCGGAAAACCGCCCTCATGGACAGCCGGCGTAAAGCCTACTGTCCATGAGAGCGGTTCTCCGCTCGCGGATGATAATTCAGCGTTGCGATTGGCGGGAAAAGTATTTTAACATTTGCACTAACCAATCACAACGCTGAATTATCATCCGCGAGCGGAAAACCGCCTTCATGGACAGCCGGCTTAAAGCCTACTGTCCATGAAAGCGGTTTTTCGCTCGCGGATGATAATGCAGCGTTGTGATTGGCGGGAAAAGCATTTTAAATTTGCACAAACCAATCACAACGCTGAAATTAACATCCGCGAGCGGAAAACCGCCCTCGTGGACAGTCGACTTTAAGCCTAGTGTCCATGAGAGCGGTTTTCCGCTCGCGGTTGATAGTTCAGCGTTGTGATTGGCGGGAAAAGCATTTTAAATTTGCACTTACCAATCACAATGCTAAATTTACCATCCGCGAGCGGAAAACCGTCCTCATGGACAGCCGGCTTCAAGCCTAGTGTCCATGAGAGCGGTTCTCCGCTCGCGGATGAAAATTCAGCGTTGTGATTGGCGGGAAAAGCATTTTAAATTTGCACTTACCAATCACAATGCTAAATTTACCATCCGCGAGCGGAAAACCGCCCTCATGGACAGCCGGCTTCAAGCCTAGTGTCCATGAGAGCTGTTTTCCGCTCGCGGATGAAAATTCAGCGTTGTGATTGGCGGGAAAAGCATTTTAAATTTGCACTTACCAATCACAATGCTGAATTTACCATCCGCGAGCGGAAAACCGCCCTCATGGACAGCCGGCTTCAAGCCTACTGTCCATGAGCAGCTGTTTCCGCTCGCGGATGAAAATTCAGCGTTGTGATTGGCTGGAAAAGCATTTTAAATTTGCACTAACCAATCACAACGCTGAATTATCATCCGCGAGCGGAAAACCGCTCTCATGGACAGCCGGCTTAACGCAATTTAAAAGTCTTTATGCAACCATCTTCGCGGTCTCGAGTTTTTATGAAATTATTGTACATTCAACTATTTTCCAAGGGAAATCTTACTCAAAATATTGTTAGGCAGTTTAATCGATTAAATGTATAGGTCTTGTAATATTATATATGATTAGAATTACGATTAAAACAAAAATAAAAAATCAATTGTGCAAAGTGGCTTTAAAGCTGATTATTTCTATTTTTTAGAAAAGAACACAGGAAAGGAGACGCACAGAATTCGAGACAAAAGAAAAAGAAAAAGAGATATGATCCGAAACCAAAATCTTGTCCCCACTGCCCGAAAATTGTGATATCACTAAGTAAGAATTTTTAAGGGAAGAAAAAATAGCATATACAGTGTGTCCAAAATTGGTAGGGAATGTATTGGGATATTGGAAACTATAGGAGATAGAAAGATGGTTAAATGGGGAAAGTTGTAGGCTATTCAATGGCTAATCTAATGCCGTTTAAATGACGACTGTATCTTGTTTGGTTTTTGAGTTATTTGAAAAAACTGAAAATGTGCATTTTGGAAAAAGTGCTGTAGTTTTTTTATTTCAAATAATTTTTGAATTCTGTAAAAAGAGCAATGCATTTTTGTATTCAGATTTAATTTAAACTTTTTATGACCAACAAAAAGCACTTTTTATAAGCTTTCTAGAGAGGGGCCACATAAGGTGTGTTGCCATTTAAGATTTTAAAGTGACTGGGGGTGCAGTTTAAAGGGTTGATAGAGGTGTTTCGAAAAATACGTCATTTATATTCACCCCGGGTTTTATAAAAACGGTTTTTCTTTTATATTTGTCATGGTTTAGAAAATATAGCCATTGTAAGTTTTAAAAACGCACATTCAGTATTCAAAGATATCTTATTAATTTTGTTTTTTTTTACAGAAAAGCATATTTTAAATTGTCATACAAGACCAGAAGACAGAGAATGGTTTGAGTGTTACCACTGCGGTATTAAGATTAACTAGAAAACATAAATCTCATTAGTCATATTATCGAACAACACGATAGTATAAGAAGTTTTGAGGAGTGCGATAAGTGTGGCAAAAAGTAAGTATTATTGCCCAATAAATCACTATGTTTATATCGAATAGTTGAAGCTAGCTTGAGTTGAAGCTGCTTTTTAAACTGGCTTGAAAAAACCGATATAAAAGCGCTTGAAAGTAACTTGAATCGTTCAAGTCAAGCCTAAAAATAAGTAGGGTTGACTTCACTGAAGCCAATTAGAAACACGATATAAACGTATCAAGCGGGCTTAATAACTGCCTAACTTCAGATAAATGCTTCCTCGAACGTCATCAGTGTCAATTCATATATGATTTTGACATTTTTATACAAAATATGAGTGGAAAAACAGGTGAAAAAACTTTAAAACACGCTCACACCAACAACAGCACACAAAACGGGACAAATTAAAAAGTGAGGTTTGTTTTTCATTTGATGTCTACGGTGAAGTTGGATGCAAAACTGCCCCATGCGTACGACGATGGCTTGAAATGTGCTCGACCTCAATTTTCAATCGACTTTTAAGCCACCGAAATAAACACATAGACTTGGAAATCGCTTTAAAGCCGCTTTGTTTTCAAGCCAGCTTCAACTATTCAATATAAACGTAGTAAATAGTAACTTTTATTACCTGCATACGTATAGTAAGAACATTTTAAAAGCGCAAATTCGGTACCCTTTGAAAATAATACAAAAAAACATAAAAAAGGCCGCCTGCAATCGGACTATTTTATACAAAGGCGCCGCTATCCTTTACAGCGACGCGCCGATACACTATGGGATAGAAATCCATTTTTTTGGCCAAAAAGCAACTTTGAAATTTTAATGGCTCATGCTGTGTATTTCAAAGTAGATACTCCAAACTACATGTACGCAAAATTATAAAAGGATATGACGACTTCTATTGGGGTAATAAGAAACTTGAAAATGTATTTTAAGTAAACATAAATATACAACATCTAATCTATTTAGTTTATTATTAGCCTTATTTACCAAAAAAAGTAAAAGAGTTTAAATAATAAGAGCTTTTGTTGTGTTTCCGATGCAGTCTCGCTTACTTTTGTCAAAGATTTTTTTACCTTTTTCTTTATCAGTTTTTGTACTTACAATTGCCTTCCTACTTTTTGCTACTTCTGAGTGTAAAGACAGATACAAGATTTTTTTATAATTTACAAGGTTTTCCATTTTAAAAGTTAATATATGTTTTGTCCTACACTGTATATCCTAAAAGATAAAAGCATTCTGATGAAAGATATGGATTCTACAGAATCTACCCAACAATACAATGTTTTTTATTTATTTTATACGTTAAAAAATAAAAAAGTTGGGAAGATGTAGGTATCTCTATTACGATTTTAAGAATAATTTAAAATTATTTTTCAGATTTGGATGGTCATATTTCCAAAACTAATTGAGATAGGCACATCAAATGTAGTATTTTTTAAAGCATTTTAAAAGATTTTTTGGTGGTGATATAATATTTAGGGTATTCCATTTAAAAAAATCATACCTATTGTCGTACCCTGTATATCATATGAGATAATAATTATCGGATTACTGATTAGAATACTACCAAATTAACCAAACAAGCTGACTTTTTAGTTTATTTTGTACAATAAAAAATAATGTTAAGGGGGGTGTAAATTTATAATAACATATAATAAGTTTTAGGTTTCCAAAAAGCATTTGTAATAATTTATAATATTTTTCCAGTAAAAAGCACCTCATTTTAAGTTAGATTGGTAAGTTTAAGAATTTTGTCCAAAAAAATTACTTTCTATCCCATAGTGCGATGACCAGCTGCATCAACCGGCATATTATAAAAGAAATATAGCAAAGGCGGCCGCGAAGACAAGCATGTCGATTTATTTGCTTTAAACTTTTTGTGTTTTATTTTCTTATCAAAGAGCACTGAATTTACATTTTTAAACTGTTCCTTCTATACAGGGTGGCGACTTTTCGTTGACGCAGGGTAGAGCGAAAACTAAAAGAGATAGAACAAATCTGATTACGCAATCTCTTCGATTTTTTGAAACAAATTTAGTGGTGAACATAAACCATGGGTAACTTGATTCGTTTTGGAGATACAGTGTGTTTTTCAAATTTTGTCAATTTGGCAAGGCACTTGTAACTTGCTTGATATTAAAGGTAGAAAAAAAAATGTAAATGGAAAAGTTTTAGGGATTTTTACGTAGAATTCAGTGGCGTACCTATATTTTTTCCATTGACTTTTATTTTAAAGTAATAACCCAAAGTTGTTTTTTTTAATGGAACACCCTGTATATTTTATCATCAGTTGAAAGGTCTTCTTAAAATCTATAAGAAATACTATATTTGATGTATGTGTTTCCAATAGACCTCAAAGTTTTCATCAATTTCAACCAAATTACCTACATACACACAGGGTGTCCAGTAACTTAACCGACAAACTTAACCAAACGATTCTACAACAGAAAATAAGAAAACAACTGTATATAAACATATGTCCTAAACGTCTTAGTTTTTTGAACTACGGTGTGTTAAATATTTAAAAAAACTTTTTTTTTTATTTTCTATTGGTGTCCAAACGGTAAGGTTTATCGACTTTAATAAAGAATACCTTATTTTTATTTTTAAGATTTTGATTTTCTATAAAATGGCGCCCCCAGCGATATCTGTCAAAATAAAAAAGTTATGATGTAAATAAATTTTAAGTTTTAGGTAAAGTGCCCTCTGGCGGTATTTAAAAAAGTACTTTTGACTTAAATTTTTAGAATCTGCAAAGCTCGATTTGTGTGCCAAATATCAACTGGATTGGTTAAAAAATAAATGCAATATGGCGAAAAAACCAAAATAAAAATTGAACTTTAACTGCTTGTAACTCGGAAACGAATGACATTTAAAAAAATATATATGAAGCTCTACCCTTATTTTGTCAAGTAGAATCACCCCCTTAAGTTTCGTAATCGATTTTTGAATCACCCTATATTTAATTAAATAATATTAGCCAAAAATATGACTTTTTAAGCGTCGATAACCCAAAAACAGTTAAAGTAAGACATATAGTACCTTAAATAAAAAATACTTTGAATTGAGCAAAGAATTCAAAAATATAGTTATAAATATGGTGTTCCATTTAAAAAATGCAACATTAATGACGTAATTCTTTTGTTTTTCATGCAATTGTTTTTATACGATTTTCAAATTTCCCAGGCTAAAATACATCAATTGGCTATCTTCAATTTATTTAAAAATATAGAGAGAGTAAAAAAATATGCAATTTTTTCCTCTAAATTGGAATACCCTGTATAGAAGGAACAGTTTAAAAATGTAAATTCGGTGCTCTTTGATAAGAAAAAAAATCAATAAAAGTTTAAAGCAAATAAATCGGCATGCTTGTCTTCGCGGCCGCCTTTGCTATATTTCTTTTATGATATGCCGGTTGATGCAGCTGGTCATCGCACTATGGGATAGAAATTAATTTCTAAAATTCAAAATTCTTAAACTTACCAATCTAACTTAAAATAAGGTGCTTTTTACTGAAAAAATATTATAAACTATTACAAATGCTTTTGGAAACCTAAAACTTATTATATGTTATTATAAATTTACACCCCCTTAACATTATTATTTTTTATTTTACAAAATAAACTAAAATGTCAGCTTGTTTGGTTAATTCGGTAGTATTCTAATCACTAATCCGATGAGTTATTATCTCATGATATACAGGGTACGACAATAGGTATGATTTTTTTAAATGGAATACCCTGAATATTATATCACCACCAAAAAAATCTTTTAAAATGCTTTAGAAAAATACTACATTTGATGTGTCTATCTCAATTAGTTTTGAAAATATGACCATCCAAATCTGAAAAATAATTTTAAATTATTCTTAGAAGCGTAATAGAGATACATCTTCCCAACTTTTTTATTTTTTAACGTATAAAATAAATAATAACACTGGTTTGTTGGGTAGATTCTGTGGAATCCATATCTTTCATCAGAATGCTTTTATCTTTTAGGATATACAGTGTAGGACAAAACATATTAAATTTTAAAATGAAAAACCTTGTAAATTATAAAAAAATCTTGTATCTGTCTTTACACTCAGAAGTAGCAAAAAGTAGGAAGGCAATTGTAAGTACAAAAACTGATAAAGAAAAAGGTAAAAATATTTGATAAAAGTAGCAAGACTGCATCGGAAACACAACAATAGCTCTTATTATTTAAACTCTTTACTTTTTTAGTAAAACAAGGCTAATAATAAACTAAGTAGATTAAATGTTGTATATTTATGTTTACTTAAAATACATTTTCAAGTTTCTTATTACCCCAATAGAAGTCGTCATATCCTTTTATAATTTTGCGTACATGTAGTTTGAAGTATCTACTTTGAAATACACAGCATGAGCCATTAAAATTTCAAAGTTGCTTTTTGGCCAAAATAATTTCAAAGGGTACTGAATTTGCCCTTTTAAAATGTTCTTACTATACTAGGTAGCATGGTGTTAAAACAAAAAAAAATAATAAAATTTTGTTTTTATGTTTTCCTTACGTTTGTAGAAAAAATAGCGTTTCTAACACGTGCCGAAAGTGCCTTTTCCACACTCGACTGCTTGACCTGCAGTCGCATGCGGTAAAGTGGCACTTTCAGCACTAGTTAGGAAATGTACTATAATCAAATATTATTTTAGATTTAGGTCCCAAGCAAGATTAAAGGGACACAAGACACGGCAGCATTCAGAAAAACCCTTGGTAGAGCTAAAATGTTATAATTGTTATTATACCACATTTTCAAAGTATCGTTTAATAACTCACATGCATTCATTACCACATCAAAAAAAAGGTTAGTAATACCATAAAGTAACATACCTACGGATAAGAGAAACCATGGCATGCTAAAATTTTCGTACCGCTTTCGCGGCAGGCTCAGCGCTGCCTGGCGGCAGGCTTGTCATTGTTTCCAGTTTACACTTTAAATGCGTCGGTCGAAGCCTCGCCTCGTGTAACATCAGCGGTGGGGAGACACGTAAGCTTACTAAAATGACTAACTGGCGGTATTTCAACGAGAAACGATAAAATTATATTGGGAGTTTTCGCATGACCTGTCCTTAAATCGGCTATTCCATGATAACTCTTATAATTTCCTTACTCTATGGTAATACAGGGTTAGGGCTGGCAACCGAAACCAGTTTTTCGGTTAACTGCGGTTTTCGGCTAAAACTACGAAAACCGGTATTTGAAAACCGGTTTTCGAATACCGGTTAACCGGTTTTAAAAACCAGTTTTCGAATATCGGTTAATCGGTTTTAAAAAAGCTGTTTTGAAATACCGGTATTTCGGATAATCGGTTTTCGAATACCGGTTTTTGGATAATCGGACCAAAATGAAAAGCGGTTCTTCGAATATCAATTAATAGGTTTTTGGTTGATTGCGATTTATATTTAAAAAAGAGAAACCGTTCATTTTGTAAAATCGGATATTGGTTGACAGATTATACAGGGTGGTTCATTTAACCTTAGACAGGCAAATAACCAGAAAACGGCGCATTTTAGAAGAAATTGTTTCTAGTAAGAATTGTTTGAAATAAAGGGGCAAATTTAATGGTATTATTAGTTTGTGACTTTGACTAAAATTTTAAGGTCATATTCATATCAACTTTGTTTTTCAAAAGGGAACTCCAATTTTTTTTATTTAGAATCTTAATCTATATAGAAAAATGAGCAACTTTCATATAAAACTTTCTTAAATTCGATTTTAATTTTAAAAGATATGTAACAAAATAAATTTTAAGAACCCATTTTTTAATATAGTACAAAAAATATTAATAATACACTAAATTAAAATTTAAAAATCACCACTTTTCCTTTTCTGTTTTTTATTATCCAATAAACCAAGAAAAAATACCGAAAATAGAATACCAATTTTAAATAAAGAGGAAAACATAAATTATGTATGTATGTATGGAATTTTTACATCACCTTTTAGAATCTTGCATTTTATTAACAGGGATGTTATATTTTATATATATATTAACCAATTTCTTTTGAAAAATATTCTAGGATGAATAATGATTATCACTTAACACCACAGCTCATGGGCAAATCCGTAATCAACGCAAAAACGATTAATAGAGAATAATTACTTTCCGATTTTCTGTTAACTGTGGTTTAGAAAAGCCTTTTTCGGTTTTGGGAACAGTTTTCGGGTTTCGGTTTTAAAGACCGTTTTCGGTTTTAAAAACCGATTTTGAAAACCGTTTTCGGTTTTTCAGTTTTAAAAACCGGTTTTTAATACCGGTTTTTATAACCGGTTTTCAATACCGGTTTTTAAATATTCGGTTAACCGGTTTTAACCGAAACCGGTTAACCGGTTTTGTTTTTTTCTGGTTCTTGCCAGCCCTAGTTTAATTTCTACAGTGCCGTGGCATCACAAAATAATTTACTATTTCGACATGTTTTTAGAAAGAAGATGTTCAAAATGTGATTTTATAGCAAAGAGTTACAGAGAAATGGCAAATCATGTAAGACATCAACACTTCGAATGGTAAGATACATTTTCTTCTAGTCGGAACTTTAAATCCCTTTTACTTTATACAGGTATCCTGTAAAAAGTAAAAACAATTACGATATACTTTGTTTCAGAACAGTGGCGGCGCCAGCTTATTATTTAAGTTGGGCGATACCCAGGGGGGCAGCAAAATGTGCAAGTGATATATTAAAATTAAATAGATACAGGGCATTTTAAAATTCAGTATAAATATTTTAGAAGCTTAGTTTAAGGTCCTATAGAAAACAAAAACCCCCTCCAAGCTACAACCATCGTAAGTTGCATAAAAAAATCGTTTGGTTATATCGTCATAAATTATGGAAGCAGCGCTTTAACTCAGCCTATCAATGTCAAATATTTCGGGTGTCGGACTGAACAAACGCGTCACTTTTTTGTTAAACCACAGCCTTCTTAAACTTAGAGCCATGAAGTAAAAAAGGCAACGTTGCAAACACCACTGTACAGTAGGAATATTGAAATGAGTTCCTAATAGATTACATATTAAATATAATTAATTTTTAAGTGTTTTAAACAAAATGTTTTACAACGTATAGGTATAATTTTAAATACTATAATTGCCGTAAACAGCAATAATGTATCTGCAAAAATTATCAGGAACTTTTCTGCCCTATACAAATTTGTTGGTAAGGATTTAAAAATTTCAAGTTGTTAGGATGTTTTCTACAGTGGCGCCTTTACCAAAAGGCTGAGTAGGCTGAAGCCTATGGCGGCATTTTTAGGGGGCGGCAGACGTTGTTTAGAGGGCGGCAGATATGTGTAATGAAAATTTTGTCGGATTTCTAATTCAATTTTATACCTATAATTAAAAGAAATGAAAGTGAGGACCTTTTTTTTTGCTCTTCAAAAATATTTCTGAAGGAACAAAGAAGAAGAAAGGGGCGGCGAAAATAAAATACCCTATGGGCGGCAAACATGTAAGTGCGCCTCTGGTTTTCTACCACTCTTTATTCATTTTTTGCGAACAGACCAATGTAGCTTTTTAAATTTAACTAAACATTTATTATTTAGTAATATTTGCAATACCTAAAATGAATGAAAGCATGTGTGTTTAGTTATAAATATAAAAGCTTAATTTGTATTACATAACGACATAGTATGTCGAAACTGCAGTAACGCAAAAAACAATATAAAATATGTGACAAAATAACAAAGTAAAATTTGTGTTTTTATTACATTCTACGGAGAAAAAAACTTTTTAAGCAATCGTTTAAACTTGTTTCCGTTTAATTCTAACCTTTAATTGACATCCCTACTATGCTGTGTTGCCAGATTTCTCCTTCACGGCTCATAGTTTAAGAAGGCTGTTGTTAAACAAGTTTACCACAATGTTTATCATGCAATTTTTAAACATTGTGCCAAAAATGGTAAGGCTTAGTCACGAAACCCGTCTAGTCCGATACCCGAAACGTGTTTGAGCCTTATATAGCTGTAAATCTTACAATTTTTAGCAAAATGTTTAAAAATTGCATGAAAAACATTGTGGTAAACTTGTCTGACAAAAAAGTGACGCGTTCGCCCAGTCCGACACCCGAAACATTTGACATTCACAGGCTAGGCTAAAGCGCTGCTGCCATATATGGCGCAATGAATATTCGTGGTAGACTCGTCAAAAGGAACCTCCCTTAAAAGGATTTAAAAGTGTTCTTATCATGAGATCAATGTCATTAATGGCCCAGGGATTATTATCAATTTAATTAATTTTCTATCAAATAAAGGTCACATAAAATATGGATAACTTTAATAATAATATTTTTTTAGGAATCTTTGCCACTTATGTTCCCACAAATGCAAAACTGAGAGTCAACTTAAAAGTCATCTTATTTATCATGATGAAGAAAAGGATGAAAAAGACTTGACTTGGAGGTGTCAACAATGTGACTATAAGACTTATAGACAATACAATCTTCAGGTAAGTATGCGATGTCTAGAACGTATTCAATGTTTCAATCAAATAAGTTGGGTTAATTCTGTTGTTTCGAAATTAAGCCTCGTACAGACTTGGATACAATCTCTCTCTCTCTATTTTTTTTTCTTGGTTTTGGTCCCTTCAGGTCCAATCCACCACTCTCCCCTTCCGGACTATGCTTTCCAGGGCTTCGTCGGCGGAAAATCTGGATAATCGAGCTCGTAGCTCCCAGAAATTCCAAAAAGAAAACAAATAATTCAACAATCGATGCAATGCATAAATTGTCGGCTGTCAAACCAAGATCTGCTACTGGTGTTGCGTATAACCTTCACTTTCACTACTAACAGTTCCCATGGCACGCCCATCTATTTCCCGCCATTTGAGAAATACCTCGTGTTCACCACCAAACAGGATACCATCAGCTTATAGGAATCTTCGCTCACAGCGCTTGGATCCAGAAGAAAGATGCCGTCAATTTAGCGTGAATCTTTCCTTGATCCCCGAAGGTAAAAAACGTTCGTACGACACCTCTAGCCGCCACTCCGGGAAGAACTTTGTAGTTCTCTACGCAAGTCCGCACTGTCCGGAGGTCAAACAAAGAGTCCCTTGGATACAATCGGCGAAAACATTTGTTGGCCGCCTGTATCTTAAATGTTATACATCGGTCGGCCGACTTGTTGCAAACGCCATGGCAACATCGGTGGGCATTCAAGAAATCAGCAAGTCGCCTGTTTTCCATTTAATATGGAAAACTTCGGCAGGTTTGTACGAGCTTTAAAACTAGTGTGGACGCGAAACACTTGTATCTGCAAATGTTGGCCAACTTTGTTGCTGAAAAATTTTTTGAACAAGATACAGTCGGCCGACAATGTTGTCCCGATTGTATCCAAGTCTGTACATGGCTTTAGAAATCAGATTTCTATTATTTCTATTCTGATAGCAGCTAATGCCAAAAAGCATTGGCATTAGCCGCTATCAGTCTGATAAAGTTAGTGAGAGCTTGGTGAATACGGCCGTAAGTCTACTTGATTTTTTAAAGGCATTTGTAATACTGCATCTAGCTATGATTGAACGCAAATTAATCAACGAGCCTCAGTTGATGTCTGGAATATTAATAAATATAGAACCTTGCAGTTTTCGCGAAGCCTTAATAATATAACATTTATCTGATGTGATGAATAAAGAATATAGCACATTTATTTAGCAACTAAGACGTAGAAACGCTGCAAATTTGTTATAAATGAAAAGGGCTAGAAAAGTTAATATAAATTCAAATCAAAAAACACAAAATACTTAAGAAAATAACCAAAAAAATAACGTTCCAAACAGCTAATAGAATGACATAAAAATAACAATAACAAAATTGTTTTTGAAATGACATATTCTATTTCTATTTCTATTTTTTTTGGTTTTGGTCCCTTCAGGTCCAATCCACCACTCTCCCCCTTCCGGACTATGCTTTCCAGGACCTCGAAGGCGGAAAATCTGGATAATCGATCTCGTAGCTCCCAGAAATTCCGAAAAGAAAACAAATAATTTAACAATCGATGCAATACATAAATTGTCGGCTGTCAAACCAACATCTGCTACTGGTGTTACGTATAACCTTCACTTTCACTACTGACAGTTCCCATGGCACCATCTATTTCCGGCCATTTGAGAAATACCTCGTGTTCACCACCAAACAGGATACCATCAGCTTATAGGAATCTTCGCTCACAGCGCTTAGATCCAGAAGAAAGATGCCGTTAATTTAGCGTGAATCTTTCCTTGATCCCCGAAGGTAAAAAACGTTCGTACGACACCTCTAGCCGCCACTCCGGGAAGAACTTTGTAGTCCTCTACGCACGTCCGCACTGTCCGGAGGTCAAACAAAGAGTCCCATTCAATGTTTCAATCAAATAAGTTGGGTTAATTCTGTTGTTTCGAAATTAAGCCTCGTACAGACTTGGATACAATCGGCGAAAACATTTGTTGGCCGCCTGTATCTTAAACATCGGTCGGCCGACTTGTTGCAAACGCCATGGCAACATCGGAGGGCGTTTTCATCCAAGAAATCAGCAAGTTGCCTGTTTTCCATTAAATATGGAAAACTTTGGCAGGTTTGTACGAGCTTTAAATCTAGTGTGGACACGAAACACTTGTATCTTGGCTTTAGAAATCAGATTTCTATTATTTCTATTCTGATAGCAGCTAATGCCAAAAAGCAATGGCATTAGCTGCTATCAGTCTGATAAAGTTAGTGAGAGCTTGGTGAATACGGCCGTAATGGTTTGCCACTAATCACCTATGTCTAAACGATGCCAAAACGGAGAAAATAATATTTACACAGAAACAGCTTCCTCACAAGCAGTCTTGTGTTAAGTTTCTGGGTATAATCATGGACCAGAAACTTCTGTGGGATGGACATGTTGAGTTTATATCGGGCAAGTTGTCTAAAAATCTCTATCTTCTGAGAAATCTGAAACCTGTTTCTAATAAAGGCACTTATATGAAGGCATATTTTGGCCTATTCCAATCAGTTATGTCCTATGGGATTCTTGCTTGGGGCCATTCTCCACAAGCACAAAAAATATTTGGTTTACAAAGAAAGGCAGTACGCATCATGGCTGGTCTCCAGTTTCGTGAGGATGTGAGGCAGACATTTGTAAAACTCAAAATCCTAACCTTTCCATCTTTGTTTATTTACAAAAGTCTTCTATGGATCTGGCAAAACTTAAAGCAGTTTAGAACTCAATAACATCCACAACTACAATACTCGGTGTTCACATTACATATTGCCAGAGTTTAAAAGATTGAATAAGAGTAGATGCTCATTTAACTATTATAGTCCTAAATTTTACAATAAATTGCCTGAAGCTTGGAAGAGCCTGCCTCAAAGGACCTTTCAAGCGAGGATAAAGACGTTCTTAATTAAGAACTCTTTTTACTCATTGGAAGAGTTTATGAATGTAATTATAGTGGATGACACTTAAAGATTGTAAAAAATAGCTTTTACAACTGAAGATCCCGTAAACAACGCCGTCATAGCCTATTTAGTTTTTAAGCTACAGAGCCAATCGCTGTCAACCTTAATTTTTTATTTTTAGTTGCACATGTTGAACCACAAGAAACCAGAAGAAATGATAATGTTCGAATGTTACCACTGCGGTTTTAAGGCCAATAGGAAAGACAACCTCAAAACTCACATTTTTAGACATGACATCTATAAGAATAAGACCGATTTGTATTGTTTTATTTGCAATTTCAAAACGAGGTAGGTAGGATTTTGTAGGTCTTCGAGCATAAGCCTACCTAGAGTCACGCTTGCCGTTTAAAATAGGGCCGAGCGAATTAGCTGGATTCCTTATTAAGGAAGATTATTAGGAATTAATTACCGTTATCTTTTGGTTTAAAAGAGAAATTTCTTCTTTTCTAGCTCACAAGCTGCATTAATAAAACACATAGATGCTCATTCTAAAAGTCAGGTGCAAGGGAAAGATGGAGAAAAAGAGGCTACAAAAAAGAAAACGTGAACAAAACAATGGAGGAAAAGAAAGGAAAAGGAGGAAAGTAGTAGAAGAGAAGGAGAAAAAAGTTGAAAATGCAATTTTGGTGAGCGAAAAAAACGTGGTACGAGATCTAAACGTCAAAAAGGAAGGTAGAAATACTGAAAAAATGAGAAAAGTACCAAAAATGGCAAAATTTTGGAGAAAGGCCAAATGAAGTTGGAGTCGTTTTTCAAGAAAAAATGTGAGACTGAATAATAATATTAACATACTTTTAAACTGTTTAGTATTTTTGTAGAATTTTACCTAATAGATAAATTTTAAAAATAATATGTTTATAAAGTTTTTTTTTTGGTTATTTGCCATTCCCAATAGACTGGGAGGTAACAATGTCGGAAAAAACGAATTTTAGGTTGGTTGATTTTTTGATATGCTGTCTCCCTCCTCTTTCGGGTAAATACTCGGCTGTCAGGCGGGCGGTAGCGGTTACGTTGGCGCTCAGCTGTGACCTTGACATATAGATCTGTCACCTTGACATTAAGAGCTGTCACTGATATGTCAAAAAATGCAGATCTTGTTCTTATATTAGAGACAATTTGCACCTCTTAAAATAACAGACGTTTTTTGGCCTCCTTATGGTTATCGTTATTAAACATACATACCCCCTTGACCTTGTTAAGCCCCTCCCCTTCGTACGAAAGCAAAGGCGAAACCTCAAGCCCCGCCCCTTCGCATTTCCCGCCCATATCTTCCACCCAACATTTGTGCAACGCGAGCAAGTCTCTTTTAGCAGTGGAAAAGCAGTCTTTTTTGCACACGTCATTGTTTTTTACTGGTGAAAATTCCCGAGATCGTTCGATCTGCCAAGCGAGGAAGTTCTTGCTGTAACAAATTACGTCGAAAATGAACTTTTCGATTTTTATACAGTTGTGTGAGGGAGTGCGTCGCCTAAGGCTATCTCGTACCCGGGTACCGCGTCGTGCCATACAAGTTATCATTAGCTGGATCCAGACCAATAAGGTAAGACTTGGACCACTAATCGTCGTTTTTCTTTCTCTTAATTTAATTAATTAATAATTAAATTTATTAACAAAAATACAGTCCACTTTAAATCGAAAACTTTTTGAACCAGTTAATTAAAAAATGTTAATTAGATACAATAGGATTACTTTAACACTTTAAAAACACAATTTTCTTAATTGGATGCTTCAAGGTTTAAAATCAATATATTTTCTCTTTAACTTAAGTTAATGTCCTGTGTATCTATATCTAAACAAAAATTTAATTGTTCATTTAAAAAATCCTCATAAACCAAATCATTTATGATCTCTTCCTTAGCTTTCCCCATAATTCTACCAAATCTAACTGCCAGCACGTGCTTACAAGTAAGACTGCTTCTCGTATTCAGAACTTTGGTTTTGAACACTTCGCACTGGCAAAAGTTTATGTTATCGAATATGGTATACTGCTCGTGGCGTTTGAATACTTTGTATATTCTTCTAAATCCATCTGGGGTGGAATACTGGACAATTCTGCACCTTTCCAGCAATTCTGTTGCTTGCACAAAGGCTTCACCAAAGTACGAGTGAAGAGTCTCTAGTATTTCGTTAGAAACTGAAAGAAACAGAACAGTTTTAAAGTTACTAAAGGCAAAATGTGGGTAAGATTTGTATTAAGTCTTACATGATCCATGTTCTTCATAGGAAATTTCAGCCTTTTTAAGCGTGTCGAAAGCCAGTTTGGGTAGAAAACTCTTTTCCATAATTTTTCTTTTATGAAAAGGGTTTGGCGTAAGAAAATACGTTAAAAGTAAACATTTAAAAAAATACAACAATCTATGAACAGTTGTTTGTTAATGACAATTTTTTCAAACGGACTATATGGAAGGTAGTATTGATGTAAAATTTCACTTCTTCTTTTCTTCTTCGTTCATGGCTTTCCTGCAGAACAATTTGCCAGCTATATTTGTTGGGGACTCTCATGTAGTCAGAGTGGCTTTCCAGTGACGCAAATAGAGTGCTCCCGAGTAACTCAAAGCTAGTTCATAAAGTTGCGAAATTCGCCGAAATTCTAGGCAACAACATAACCTACAAATTTCTATATTGTTTTTACTTCGGTGGTAACGCTAAGCTTGGGTTCTTTTGAGATTTTCTTAGTTTTTCCTTTTAATAATAAAACATTTGTATGTTGTGATGAATAAAGAATATAGCACATTTATTTGGCAACAAAGACGTAGAATCGCTGCAAATTTATTATAAATAAAAAGAGCTAAAAAAGTTAATATAAATTCAAATCAAAAAACCCAAAATACTTAAGAAAATGAACACAAAAATAACGTTTCAGACAACTAATAGAATGACATAAAAATAACAATAACAAAAGTATTTTTGAAATAACATATTACTATGGATGGATATCTATACATATTACTTATATCCTCTTGTTTCTACGCATGTGCACACGCGAATATTCGCCAGAAATTGAAATGATCTTTTCTCCCGCCCACTAGATTTTAAATTTTGCGAATTCGCAATATTTTTAAACTGTCTTAATTTTGAATTACCCGCCTTTAATTTTAGGTGAAACTGACCAATGAGAATTTTGTTTTATTTTATGGCGTTCCAGTGACGGAAAGTGTTATGCAACTGAACGACTCCGTTTTTCTTTCCCCTTGCCCCTCATGCACCAGTCCCCCCTTTTGGTTTTTGTGCTTCAAACGTGTTTTTTTATGGTTAAGGATGGATTTTTTAAAATTATTTGGTTAAAATGAAATTAGGTATTAAAAAGAGATTATTAGTTTGAAGCCAAGAAAGGTAAAAAACGAAATTTTAAAATTTCCTAAAGTTATTCCTCTTTCCTTGTCTAAGAATGCGTTCCAGTGACTAACTTTTTATAGCAGATCAAGAGCTTCAAGCCCTGGAGCTTGACGCACAAAAATTTTCGTCACTGGAAAGCTACCCTGCCTCCAAGCCATATTGAGGTTGAAGTTGAGGTCGTTTTTCAAAAAAAATTGTTAGAGTGGTAAATTATTGTAATACACTTTTTATTATATAGGATTTAGTATTTTTTTATTCAATTTTACTTGCAATAAATAAACATATTTTTAAGATTTTTTTGGGGTTTTTCTTGGGTTCTCCGCCATCCAAAGTATAGGTACAAAGAACGAATACATACAAAAGCCGCTGACTGCTTCTCTTCTCTTTTCGCAGATAACTTAGTGGTAAGTTTTTAAATGAACACCCTGTATATTCTGCTTTCTGCTGCACATGCTGTTTCACAGTGCTGTTCATATGTTAAAGCCGGCTGTCCATGAGAGCGGTTTTTCTCTCGCGGATGATAATTCAGCGTTGTTATTGGCAGGAAAAGCATTTTAAATTTGCACTAACCAATCACAACGCTGAATGTATCATCCGCGAGCAGAAAACCGCTCTCATAGACAGCCGGCTTAAGGCTGCCTGTAATAAGTGTACGCTTGGTTGAGAGCCACTAACTTAAATAAAACAATATCAATATTTACTTCTACGAAAATTGGCGCTAAGTTTATATTAAATTCTCAGAAAAAGAAAAATCTCACAAAATATAAAAGGAAGATCGATAAGATCATATTTTGGCACTATTTTGGAAAGTGTTCCATCCAAAATAATCCACAAATAAACTTAAGCCATATTCCATAACATATAGTTTAAATAGTTGAGTTAAATGTAAAGTGTATTGTAATTGTAAGCCCGAAAACTGAAAAAACTAAATTTGTTTGAGATCATCCCTTCATATTATCCTAAGCAATAATAGAGCTCCATATTATTAACCCAGTAAAACAGTAAAGAATGATAAATAATGCTGGGGAATCTAATAATGGAGTCTCGAAAGAAGCAAATTATGAACAAGGACGAACAAGCATATTGCAAGCTCTTCTGGAAGGAAAAAGTAAAAAGGTGTTCAATACAGGGGAAAATCAGACCCAGGGGTTCCCAATGCAGTTATTAAGGTAAATGAGGGTAAAAATGTGCAAAAACCAATTCAAAACTCACAAAGTCAAGTAGATAAACCAAGTATGTTAAGTGCTTTGTTAACCACACAAAAACTTGATAATAAGATTCAGAAAAGAGAACAATATCAGACAGATGTGAGTGAATCAAGTGGACAAAAGTCAGGTCAAGTGGGTGAAATCACAACTTCTGGTAATAATCTAGCTGGTAATATGATGAAGAAAAATGTAGACAGTATTAAGAGTAATATCATAGGCAATGTAGATCAAATTGGAGGTAACAATGTGCAAAAATCCAGTCAGATTATACAATTTCAAATAGATAAACCTCAAAGTATGTTAGAAACTTTGTTAACTAAACAACCTAATCATGTTAATGGTAATAAACCTTATAATACAATTCAAAATACAGTACAGAGCCAAATATATGTGAAAAGTGAATCCAGTGGACCAAAATCAGGTCAAGTAGGTGGCATACAAGATGATAGAGTACAAGGAGGTTATTTGATGGAAAATCAAATTCAGTTGGTTGCTCCAAATGTCAATTTATTAAATAAAATCCTGGGAGGCATACCAAATCAACCACTGTATTTACTGCCAATTGTGCTACCTCAATTGCCCAATATTAAACAGGAAAATAGTGAAAATTTGGGGCAATTAGGTTTAAAAACAGAAAATTTATTTAATGGGACGCAGACAAGAGCATATAATGGACAAAATAGGAGTTTATTAAACATTTTAACACCAGGACAAGACAATAACAAAATTTTGCAAAGTGGGCAGAATATATCCGAAGAAGAACCGGTTGATTCAAATGAAGTGCCTTCACTGAAAGGGTCTAATGGCATTCAAAAAACAGTACAGAATATATCAAGCACTGAAAAACCACTTGCAGGTCCAAAGGCACCATTGGCTAGCCAAAACATTGATCGTTCTTATGATAGAGAGTAAGTTTTGCAATTATATTAGATGTATATGTATATTTTAGATCCAGAGAAGACTAAAACTATTATTTTTATAAACAAACTTTTGGTATGACCAGGAAAATTATAAAGTAATATTTTATAAAAAATTTTGAATCCATTTTTTTAGAAAATTATTATAAACTTATTGCGGGGAGAATATACAGGGTGTCCATTAACTTACCAACAAAACTTAAGAGGTAAATATTGGAGTATATACAGGGTGATTCAAAAATCGATCTTGAAACTTAAAGGGGTGATTCTACTTGACAAAATGAGAGTAGAGCTTCATATATATTTTTTTCAAAATGTCATTCGTTTTCGAGTTATAAGCCGTCAAAGTTCAATTTTTATTTTGGTTTTTTCGCCATATTGCATTTATTTTTTAACAAATCGAGTTGATATTTGGCACACAAATCGAGCTTTGCAAATTCTAAAATTTTAAGACAGAACTATTTTTTTAAATACCGCTAAAGGGCACTTTACCTAAAACTTAAAATTTATTTACATCATAACTTTTTATTTTGACAGATATCACAAAGCTGGGGGCGCCATTTTATAGACAATCAAAAACTTAAAAAATAAGGTACTCCTTATTAAAGTCGATAAATCTCACCGTTTAGGCACAAATAGACATCAAAGTTTTCATCAATTTCAATCAAATTACCTACATACATACAGGGTGTTCAGTAACTCAACCGACAAACTTTACGGGGCGATTCTACAACAAAAAATAAGAAAAAAACTTCATATGTCCTAAACATCTTAGTTTTTGAACTACGGGGTGTTAAAAATTTAAAAAAAAGTGTTTTTTTTATATTTAACAAGTAAATGCTGTAGTCTCTCAGGGCTCAGTTCTGGCACCAACATTGTTTCTTCTTCTTATCAATGACCTTCTCTCGTCCACAACTAATTCCATTCATAGTTTCCCCGACGATAGTACTCTTCACTCCAGTTTTCAGGTTCCTAAACCCATCACTAAACCTGACAAACGCAGAGCGATGCAGATATCTCTTTTGCAGGATCTTAACTTAATGTTGGATTGGGGCGCCAAAAATCTCGTCCATTTTAATGCATCCAAAACACAATCATGTTCCTTGTCGCGAAAAGAGTCATCAAATACTCATCCTCTACTTATGAGCGGCCAAGTTTTACAGAGTAAAGACACCTTCAATCTTGTGGGCCATGTATGTACATAAAAAGAGATATTACAAAAATTTGTTAATCATAGGCACCAAACAAGAAACAATGTAAATAAACATATTGTAATTCCGGATTGTAAAAAAACAGTTTCTTTAAAATTTATTAACTATTTAGCGCCGAAATTCTATAACCTGCTGCCACTTAGAATAAGAGACATTTCAAATCATAAGATTTTTAGCAAACATTGTAGAAAATATATTTTTGATAATTATAATACCTTTGTAAAAACTATGCTGTAAATTAAGTAAAAATGCAACAAGACTCTAAAGAAACTTGCTAGGATCAGAGAATTTTTTGATTTATTTATTTATTTAGTTAATTATTTTAATTTAGGATTATTTTGAATATTGTTCATACAACACAAGAATTAAATATATTTAGGATAGCTAGTCTGACACATACAGGTGCAACAAGCATCTAGGTGTCATTAACTAAATTAAAAATGCATTTTTGTTAATCAATTAATAGTATCTATAGCCACGGCAGCTTCAAAACAGCTTGGATTTCTCTTACGAGCCAAAAAGTATTTTTCCACTTTCTAATTTATACACTTTGTATGTGTCTCAAATCCGACCTCCCTTGGAATATTGTTCTCATATCTGGGGCATGGCGTCACCCACAACCCTAAGCATTCTTGATTCTATTCAAAGAAGAGCTATTCGTCCCATTAATGATCCTTCACTTACAGAAAGGCTTCCCTCTCTTGCTCTGAAGAATTGTCCAGTATAGTTCCTCCACTCACGGTTCCCAACAGAGAAACTCGTGGTTCCGCGCGTATGCATTCCTATATGGTTCAACTGGACAGGTCCCGAACTTCTCATTTTGTTCGTTCTTTTATCCCTAGCGTTTCTAGGTGGTGGAACCTGCTGCCCGCGGAGGTCTTTCCTTCCCCCAAATCTTCAAGTATTTAAGTCCCGTGTCAACAAACTCACTCTTACCTCGCTTAAGACACCCATGGTACGTTAGTATTTAGGCTTTCAGCATTCGTGGATTATCCAAAGATAAAAAAAAACCCTGTGGAATAATTTAACGTCACAATTTTTTACCATTGTATTAAAATTTAAAATCACATCTTTTCTTAACATGTCTTTTATTTATTTATATTTATATTTTTATTCTAAAAGGAAATTTTTAAAGAAAATAATGCAATTTAATTATGATAGTCGTAATATATGCTATAATACAAATATGGTGTACATTGGGGAAACTTAAGATTTGGAAGGTCATATTTCTGAAATTTATAAAGAAAGGTATATCAAATGCGGTATTTTTAAAGGCCTTTAAAAGATCATTTTACCAGTGATACAATATACAGGGTGTTTTTTTAATGACACTTTCTGCCGTACCCTGTATTTTAAGAGATAGCAATAATCTTATTACTGATTTAAAAACTACGGAACTAACTTAACAAACTCATATTTGTATATATTTTTCATCGAAGAAAATAAAAAATTTAATTAATTAATAAATTTCATTGCCTTCTTTAAAAACTTGTGTTTCTTTTTATAGAATAAAGATATTGATATAAATAAAAAACAGAAATGTCGAGAAACAATGTGGTTTTAAAATCCAAAGCACTGGTAAAAAATTGTGACTTGGAATTATTCCACAGGGTGTTCGAAAATTTGGGTCAAAATGCAACATTTGGCTATCCCCTGTATAACACCTAATTCTAAAAAACTTTTTGCAACCCCCATATTAAATAATAATCTTGATAAAACGAGCTACCACTGGACAAAAAGATAATTGAAATCGGTCAAAAAACCAAAAAGTTATTCAGGGCCGTATTAACTGTTTGAGGCGCCCTAGGCTAGAATTCCCGGAGCGCCTATTTTCCACCAGAAATATGTTTTAAGAGCAAAAAAAAGGTCCTTTCCTCCGTAGCGCCTATTTTGAGTGCCAGACGCCTTACTTTACCACCCGAAATAAAATTCACATAGAAAATTTGTCACCTAAAAATCCCACTCAAAAGTTCTCTTTAAAAATGTCGCAACCATTTATACACGGTGAGGTCATAGCCTGCTGCGACTGAAAACGATTGAAAGTGAGCAAAGCTATGCAATTTAATGCCAAAATAATGTAAAATACTGAGAAAAACGGGGTTTTAAAAGGTGAAAATCAAATATTGATGCCCCTTTAGCTTCAAAATTAAGAATTGTGTGCAAAAAGAAGGAGACATAGTAAAAATAGGATTAGTTTTAATTTAAATTTTGATGATGGATATCTCGAGAACGAAACGTTTCCCCAATAAAATCTCTCAGGTTTGTGATTAGCGCCCAAAAAAACTCCGTATACCGAATTTCGTCAAAATCGAAGTTGCCGAAAATTACCTGACTTATTTTCATTATTTTTTATTTTTATTATATTCATTCATATAGGCAATATTATAAAATGTTTTTTTTTTATTGTAAACTGTTTGTGTGTTTTTTTAGTTCAATTTATAAATATCTACTTTGGATTGATGAGGATTAGTTATGTTATTACACTTACATAATTTATGTAAACTCTTAGTTTTAAATAATGTATTTTCCTTTTCTTGAATTTCCTGATATGATACAGGGTGCCCAACTATATTTTGATCCATTTTGATCACAATTAACTTATACCTATCCGTATACGGATATACGCAACGAGAGACAATAATACGTCGGCGATCAAAAAATGTTAAAAGAACAGCTTAAAAGCATACTTACGTAAAGCCGGCTGTCCATGAGAGCGGTTTTCCGCTCGCGGATGATAATTCAGCTTTGTGATTGGCGGGAAAAGCATTTTAAATTTGCACTAACCAATCACAACGCTGAATTATCATCCGCGAGCGGAAAACCGCTCTCGTGGACAGCCGGCGTAAAGCTTACTGTCCATGAGAGCGGTTTTCCGCTCGCGGATGATATTTCAGCGTTGTGATTGGCGGGAAAAACATTTTAAATTTGCACTAACTAATCACAACGTTGAATTTACCATCCGCGAGCGGAAAACCGCCCTCATGGACAGCCGGCTTAAAGCCTACTGTCCATGAGAGCGGTTTTCCGCTCGCGGATGATAATTCAGCGTTGTGATTGGCGGGAAAAGCATTTTAAATTTGCACTAACCAATTACAATGCTGAATTTACCATCCGCGAGCGGAAAACCGCTCTCATGGACAGCCGGCTTAAAGCCTACTGTCCATGAGAGCGGTTTTCCGCTCGCGGATGATAATTTAGCGTTGTGATTGGTTAGTGCAAATTTAAAATGCTTTTCCCGCCAATCACAACGCTGAATTAACATCCGCGAGCGGAAAACCGCTCTCATGGACAGCCGGGTTAACGCAATTTAAAAGTCTTTATGCAACCATCTTCGCGGTCTCGAGTTTTTATGAAATTATTGATATTCAACTATTTTCCAAGGGAAATCTTACTCAAAATATTGTTAGGCAGTTTAATCGATTAAATGTATAGGTCTTGTAATATTATATATGATTAGAATTACGATTAAAACAAAAATAAAAATCAATTGTGCAAAGTGGCTTTAAAGCTGATTATTTCTATTTTTTAGAAAAGAACACAGGAAAGGAGACGCACAGAATTCGAGACAAAAGAAAAAGAAAAAGAGATATGATCCGAAACCAAAATCTTGTCCCCACTGCCCGAAAATTGTGATATCACTAAGTAAGAATTTTTAAGGGAAGAAAAAATAGCATATACCGTGTGTCCAAAATTGGTAGGGAATGTATTGGGATATTGGAAACTATAGGAGATAGAAAGATGGTTAAATTGTGAAAGTTGTGGGCTATTCAATGGCTAATCTAATGCCGTTTTAATGACGACTCTATCTTGTTTGGTTTTTGAGTTATTTGAAAAAACTGAAAATGTGCATTTTGGAAAAAGTGCTGTAGTTTTTTATTTCAAATAATTTTTGAATTCTGTAAAAAGAGCAATGCATTTTTGTATTCAGATTTAATTTAAACTTTTTATGACCAACAAAAGCACTTTTTATAAGCTTTCTAGAGAGGGGCCACATAAGGTGTGTTGCCATTTAAGATTTTAAAGTGACTGGGGGTGCAGTTTAAAGGGTTGATAGAGGTGTTTCGAAAAATACGTCATTTATATTCACCCCGGGTTTTATAAAAACGGTTTTTTTTTTATATTTGTCATGGTTTAGAAAATATAGCCATTGTAAGTTTTAAAAAACGCACATTCAGTATTCAAAGATATCTTATTAATTTTGTTTTTTTTTACAGAAAAACATATTTTAAATTGTCATACAAGACCAGAAGACAGAGAATGGTTTGAGTGTTACCACTGCGGTATTAAATTAGTTCGAAGACAAAATCTCATTAGGCATATTATGGAACAACACGATAATATAAGAAGTTTTGAGGAGTGCGATAAGTGTGGCAAAAAGTAAGTATTATTGCCCAATAAATCACTATGTTTATATCGAATAGTTGAAGCTAGCTTGAGTTGAAGCTGCTTTTTAAACTGGCTTGAAAAACCGATATAAAAGCGCTTGAAAGTAACTTGAATCGTTCAAGTCAAGCCTAAAAATAAGTAGGGTTGACTTCACTGAAGCCGTTTAGAAACGCGATATAAACGATTCAAGCGGGCTTAATAACTGCCTAACTTCAGATAAATGCTTCCTCGAACGTCATCAGTGTCAATTCATATATGATTTTGACATTTTTATACAAAATATGAGTGGAAAAACAGGTGAAAAACTTTAAAACACGCTCACACCAACAACAGCACACAAAACGGGACAAATTAAAAAGTGAGGTTTGTTTTTCATTTGATGTCTACGGTGAAGTTGGATGCAAAACTGCCCCATGCGTACGACGATGGCTTGAAATGTGCTCGACCTCAATTTTCAATCGACTTTTAAGCCACCGAAATAAACACATAGACTTGAAATCGCTTTAAAGCCGCTTTGTTTTCAAGCCAGCTTCAACTATTCAATATAAACGTAGTAAATAGTAACTTTTATTACCTGCATACGTATAGTAAGAACATTTTAAAAGCGCAAATTCGGTACCCTTTGAAAATAATACAAAAAACATAAAAAAGGCCGCCTGCAATCGGACTATTTTATACAAAGGCGCCGCTATCCTTTACAGCCACGCGCCGATACACTATGGGATAGAAATCCATTTTTTTGGCCAAAAAGCAACTTTGAAATTTTAATGGCTCATGCTGTGTATTTCAAAGTAGATACTCCAAACTACATGTACGCAAAATTATAAAAGGATATGACGACTTCTATTGGGGTAATAAGAAACTTGAAAATGTATTTTAAGTAAACATAAATATACAACATCTAATCTATTTAGTTTATTATTAGCCTTATTTACCAAAAAAAGTAAAAGAGTTTAAATAATAAGAGCTTTTGTTGTGTTTCCGATGCAGTCTCGCTACTTTTGTCAAAGATTTTTTTACCTTTTTCTTTATCAGTTTTTGTACTTACAATTGCCTTCCTACTTTTTGCTACTTCTGAGTGTAAAGACAGATACAAGATTTTTTTATAATTTACAAGGTTTTCCATTTTAAAATTTAATATATGTTTTGTCCTACACTGTATATCCTAAAAGATAAAAGCATTCTGATGAAAGATATGGATTCTACAGAATCTACCCAACAATACAATGTTTTTTTATTTATTTTATACGTTAAAAAATAAAAAAGTTGGGAAGATGTAGGTATCTCTATTACGATTTAAAGAATAATTTAAAATTATTTTTCAGATTTGGATGGTCATATTTCCAAAACTAATTGAGATAGGCACATCAAATGTAGTATTTTTTAAAGCATTTTAAAAGATTTTTTGGTGGTGATATAATATTTAGGGTATTCCATTTAAAAAAATCATACCTATTGTCGTACCCTGTATATCATATGAGATAATAATTATCGGATTACTGATTAGAATACTACCAAATTAACCAAACAAGCTGACTTTTTAGTTTATTTTGTACAATAAAAAATAATGTTAAGGGGGGTGTAAATTTATAATAACATATAATAAGTTTTTGGTTTCCAAAAAGCATTTGTAATAATTTATAATATTTTTCCAGTAAAAAGCACCTCATTTTAAGTTAGATTGGTAAGTTTAAGAATTTTGTCCAAAAAATTACTTTCTATCCCATAGTGCGATGACCAGCTGCATCAACCGGCATATTATAAAAGAAATATAGCAAAGGCGGCCGCGAAGACAAGCATGTCGATTTATTTGCTTTTAAACTTTTTGTGTTTTTATTTTCTTATCAAAGAGCACCAAATTTACATTTTTAAACTGTTCCTTCTATACAGGGTGGCGACTTTTCGTTGACGCAGGATAGAGCGAAAACTAAAAGAGATAGAACAAATCTGATTGCGCAATCTCGATTTCGATTTTTTAAACAAATTCAGTGGTGAACATAAACTATGGGTAACTTGATTCGTTTTGGAGATACAGAGTGTTTTTCAAATTTTGTCAATTTGGCAAGGCACTTGTAACTCGCTTGATATTAGAGATAGAAGAACAATGTAAATGGAAAAGTTTTAGGGATTTTTACGTAGAATTCAGAGACTTACCTATATTTTTTCCATTGACATTTATTTTAAAGTCATAACCCAAAGTTGTTTTTTTTAATGGAACACCCTGTATATTTTATTATCAGTTGAAAGGTCTTCTTAAAATCTATAAGAAATACCATATTTGATGTATGTGTTTTCAATAGACATCAAAACTTTCATCAATTTCAATCAAATTACCTACATACATACATACAGGGTGTCCAGTAACTTAACCGACAAACTTTACGGGGCGATTCTACAACAGTCCTAAACGTCTTAGTTTTTGAACTATGGTGTGTTAAATATTTTAAAAAACTTTTTTTTTATTTTCTATTGTCCAGTAACTTAACTGACAAACTTAACCAAACGATTCTACAACAGAAAATAAGAAAACAACTTCATATAAACATATGTTCTAAACGTCTTAGTTTTTGAACTACGCAGGCGGCCTTTTTTATGTTTTTTGTATTATTTTCAAAAGGGTACTGAATTTGCCCTTTTAAAATGTTCTTACTATACTAGGTGCATGGTGTTAAAACAAAAAAAAAATAATAAAATTTTGTTTTTATGTTTTCCTTACGTTTGTAGAAAAAATAGCGTTTCTAACACGTGCCGAAAGTGCCTTTTCCACACTCGACTGCTTGACCTGCAGTCGCATGCGGTAAAGTGGCACTTTCAGCACTAGTTAGGAAATGTACTATAATCAAATATTATTTTAGATTTAGGTCCCAAGCAAGATTAAAGGGACACAAGAGACGGCAGCATTCAGAAAAACCCTTGGTAGAGCTAAAATGTTATAATTGTTATTATACCACATTTTCAAAGTATCATTTAATAACTCACATGCATTAATTACCACATCAAAAAAAAAGGTTAGTAATACCATAAAGTAACATACCTACGGATAAGAGAAACCATGGCATGCTAAAATTTTCGTACCGCTTTTGCGGCAGGCTCAGCGCTGCCTGGCGGCAGGCTTGTCATTTTTCCAGTTTACACTTTAAATGCGTCGGTCGAAGCCTCGCCTCGTGTAACATCAGCGGTGGGGAGACACGTAAGCTTACTGAAATGACTAACTGGCGGTATTTCAACGAGAAACGAATAAAATTATATTGGGAGTTTTCGCATGACCTGTCCTTAAATCGGCTATTCCATGATAACTCTTATAATTTCCTTACTCTATGGTAATACAGGGTTAGGGCTGGCAACCGAAACCACTTAACACCACAGCTCATGGGCAAATCCGTAATCAACGCAAAAACGATTAATAGAGAATAATTACTTTCCGATTTTCTGTTAACTGTGGTTTAGAATAGCCTTTTTCGGTTTTGGGAACAGTTTTCGGGTTTCGGTTTTAAAGACCGTTTTCGGTTTTAAAAACCGATTTTGAAAACCGTTTTCGGTTTTTCAGTTTTAAAAACCGGTTTTTAATACCGGTTTTTATAACCGGTTTTCAATACCGGTTTTTAAATATTCGGTTAACCGGTTTTAACCGAAACCGGTTAACCGGTTTTGTTTTTTTCTGGTTCTTGCCAGCCCTAGTTTAATTTCTACAGTGCCGTGGATCACAAAATAATTTACTATTTCGACATGTTTTTTAGAAAGAAGATGTTCAAAATGTGATTTTATAGCAAAGAGTTACAGAGAAATGGCAAATCATGTAAGACATCAACACTTCGAATGGTAAGATACATTTTCTTCTAGTCGGAACTTTAAATCCCTTTTCCTTTATACAGGTATCCTGTAAAAAGTAAAAACAATTACGATATACTTTGTTTCAGAACAGTGGCGGCGCCAGCTTATTATTTAAGTTGGGCGATACCCAGGGGGGCAGCAAAATGTGCAAGTGATATATTAAAATTAAATAGATACAGGGCATTTTAAAATCCAGTATAAATATTTTAGAAGCTTAGTTTAAGGTCCTATAGAAAACAAAAACCCCTCCAAGCTACAACCATCGTAAGTGGCATAAAAAAAATCGTTTGGTTATATCGTCATAAATTATGGAAGCAGCGCTTTAACTCAGCCTATCAATGTCAAATATTTCGGGTGTCGGACTGAACAAACGCGTCACTTTTTTTGTTAAACCACAGCCTTCTTAAACTTAGAGCCATGAAGTAAAAAAGGCAACGTTGCAAACAACACTGTACAGTAGGAATATTGAAATGAGTTCCTAATAGATTACATATTAAATATAATTAATTTTTAAGTGTTTTAAACAAAATGTTTTACAACGTATAGGTATAATTTTAAATACTATAATTGCCGTAAACAGCAATAATGTATCTGCAAAAATTATCAGGAACTTTTCTGCCCTATACAAATTTGTTAGTAAGGATTTAAAAATTTCAAGTTGTTAGGATGTTTTCTATCACTCTTTATTCATTTTTTGCGAACAGATCAATGTAGCTTTTTAAATTTAACTAAACATTTATTATTTAGTAATATTTGCAATACCTAAAATGAATTGAAAGCATGTGTGTTTAGTTATAAATATAAAAGCTTAATTTGTATTACATAAGATGCACTTTAAAACAACAAACGCTTTAAATAGGGTTTTCCACTATAGTTACCCTAAAACCGCCTTAAGTAAATAACTTTCAGAATATCTACAATATGAGCAACGCTGTTTGGTTCATCGGAAGGCAATAGAATAACAAAACAAGCACTATTAGTCGCATGTTTGCATGCCGGGATTTAGTTATATTGTCTTTTTTCCTCACATTGCCTATGTGTTATTTTATTTAACTGAACCTATATATGAATAATATTTTTTGGTAAACTTACCAATATATTTAAGCATGTTAGGTATTGTGTGGAATAAATAATTGTTTTTGGTGCACTTTACACACTATTGATATCAAATTAAACAATTTTTTAAACACACACTTAGTTAACTATTTCCCCATAAAATATATTTGTCCATATACCGTATAGGTACTACTTTTACTTTTAATAAAAAACACTTATCCGGTCAATAGCGCACAACCAGGCTTTTCTAATTTCATCGTATTTGGGGAAATTAAATGTTTGATAACCCTCTCTTTTAATATAAATGGAGTAATTCCTTTTGCAGCCCGAAACGCAACACGTTCTTGGCATAATGTACGCCGTACGCACTAACTATACGCGCACATTTAAACGTAAAAACAACGAATAACATCTTGGCACTGCAGCACTGGTCCTATTTTTTAAATATAACAATAAATTACTTATTTTTCTTTATATAATAAATATACACTACGATTTAACTTTTAAAAACAGAAAAAAATCTTTTAAGCAATCGTTTAAACTTGTTTCCGTTTACTTCTAACCTTTACTTGACATCCCTACTGTACTGTGTTGCCAGATTTCTCCTTCACGGCTCATAGTGTAAGAAGGCTGTGGTTAAACAAGTTTACCACAATGTTTATCATGCAATTTTTATACTGAGACATTTTGCACCTCTTAAAATAACAGACGTTTTTGGCCTCCTTATGGTTATCGTTATTAAACATAATGATTACAGCAGCAGTTTTAGACAGAGATTTTGCAGCCTCTTCGAATAAATTTATCTTGCGTCTGCGCTTTCGACACATAACCTTATTTTTACCCGTGGTTCACCGATTTTAAAGTTTACGAAAAATCAGTACTTACTTTTATTCTCCATAAGTTATATATTGATATTTAAATATATGCAAATAATTCTCTTGATTTTGTTTTTCAAAGTAGATGTAACAATACAGTATAAGCAAAACACAAAAGTAAGGTTAGATTTGGTAGTAGAATAAAAAGCAAGTGTGCCAGATTGTAACATGTAAATAGATTACTGATTTAAAACATCCTTAAAAATGCAAGTCCGTTTTAATTTCTTTACACTATTTTATTTTTCTTACTGCTATTGATTTTTCGCTAATTAGAGCCCATGTAGCCTGGGTATATGGCCGCCTGCGTGCCAGTCTGTATGGCCGCCCCCAAGATAACATTAAAAAACTACTTTAATTTTTAATGTTTATTATTATACACAGGGCATCAAACCGGGAAAAAAATCAGTTTTGGTTAACCGAAATCGAGAACGAAAAAATATTGGTTTTGTTCCCAAAACCGGTTTCTAAAAGAAAAACCGGCTAAAAACCGGTTTTATGAGATTTATATGTTTGGATGAAATTTAAGAAAAAAAATGCACAAAATAAACATTTTTTTATTTAAAATTTAAACAAAAATAATAACATGAAAAAAATTATGGTATTGGTTTTATAATCACAGACAAAATTATCAAACATAAAGAACAAGGAATAACCCTTAAATCTATACTAACATATTAGGATGGGTGGTAAGAGGCAGCCTACCAACGAATTACACCGGGCAACTTTACGTGAGAGAGCTAGGATGCGGCACACTGTCTGGTCCAAGCCGGGTCCGTAAAAAGGCCACGGCAACCCTGAGAGCGGAGACGGAGTCCACCCGTGATGGGCAACCGCCGCACCCATTACATACAACGACCTAATCAGTTTTTATACATTTCTTATTTCTGAGAAACTCTTTTTAGATAGATTTGATTAGAGAAACTGTTTTTACTTCGTATCTTAATGAAAACAAACCGATTGTATTTTTGCCCAGTAAACAACTTGTAACGATTTGGCCGCCTCTTAATTTCGGCCGCCTGCGTGCGGTGCACGCAATGAACGCCCGTCAGGCACGGCCCTGAATGTATCAATGATATTTTAATTAATACGGCATTAAAATGTCAACCATCTTAAATAATTGATATTAAAAATTCTACAATGCGACAACCACGCAGTTTAACAATAACGATAACGATAACGATAAGCTCTTCGGTATTCATCCGTAATTAAAGGAGTCCGGTATGGTTAATAACGATAACGGATCATGTTTGCGTTACTGCGCAGACTCAGAATAACGTTAACCACAACGGAATTGCAAAATAAGAGGTGCAAAATGTCTCTAATGTGCCAAAAATGGTAAGGCTTACAGTCACGAAACCCGTCTAGTCCGATACCCGAAACGTGTTTGAGCCTTATGGTGTTATAGCTGTAAACCTTATTATTTTTAGCAAAATGTTTAAAAATTACATGTAAAACATTGTGATAAACTTGTCCGACAAAAAAAAGTGACGCGTTCGCCCAGTCCGACACCCGAAACATTTGACATTCACAGGCTAGGCTAAAGCGCTGCTGCCATATATGGCGGAATGAATATTCGTGGTAGACTCGTCAAAAGGAATCTCCCTTAAAAAGATTTAAAAGTGTTCTTATCATGAGATCAATGTCATTAATGGCCCAGGGATTATTATCAATTTAATCAATTTTCTATCAAGTCACATAAAATATGGATATCTTTAATAATAATATTTTTTTAGGTATCTTTGCCACTTATGTTCCCACAAATGCAAAACTGAAAGTAAACTTAAAAGTCATCTTATTTATCATGATGAAGAAAAGGATGAAAAAGACTTGACTTGGAGGTGTCAACAATGTGACTATAAGACTTATAGACAATACAATCTTCAGGTAAGTATGTGATGTCTAGAACGTATTCAATGTTTCAATCAAATAAGTTGGGTTAATTCTGTTGTTTCGAAATTAAGCCTCGTACAGACTTGGATACAATCTCTCTCTCTATTTTTTTTTCTTGGTTTTGGTCCCTTCAGGTCCAATCCACCACTCTCCCCCTTCCGGACTATGCTTTCCAGGGCTTCGTCGGCGGAAAATCTGGATAATCGAGCTCGTAACTCCCAGAAATTCCAAAAAGAAAACAAACAATTCAACAATCGATGCAATGCATAAATTGTCGGCTGTCAAACCAAGATCTGCTACTGGTGTTACGTATAACCTTCACTTTCACTACTAACAGTTCCCATGGCACGCCCATCTATTTCCCGCCATTTGAGAAATACCTCGTGTTCACCACCAAACAGGATACCATCAGCTTATAGGAATCTTCGCTCACAGCGCTTGGATCCAGAAGAAAGATGCCGTCAATTTAGCGTGAATCTTTCCTTGATCCCCGAAGGTAAAAAACGTTCGTACGACACCTCTAGCCGCCACTCCGGGAAGAACTTTGTAGTTCTCTACGCAAGTCCGCACTGTCCGGAGGTCAAACAAAGAGTCCCTTGGATACAATCGGCGAAAACATTTGTTGGCCGCCTGTATCTTAAATGTTGTACATCGGTCGGCCGACTTGTTGCAAACGCCATGGCAACATCGGTGGGCATTCAAGAAATCAGCAAGTCGCCTGTTTTCCATTTAATATGGAAAACTTCGGCAGGTTTGTACGAGCTTTAAAACTAGTGTGGACGCGAAACACTTGTATCTGCAAATGTTGGCCAACTTTGTTGCTGAAAAATTTTTGAACAAGATACAGTCGGCCGACAATGTTGTCCCGATTGTATCCAAGTCTGTACATGGCTTTAGAAATCAGATTTCTATTATTTCTATTCTGATAGCAGCTAATGCCAAAAGCATTGGCATTAGCCGCTATCAGTCTGATAAAGTTAGTGAGAGCTTGGTGAATACGGCCGTAAGTCTACTTGATTTTTTAAAGGCATTTGTAATATTGCATCTAGCTATGATTGAACGCAAATTAATCAAAGAGCCTCAGTTGATGTCTGGAATATTAATAAATATAGAACCTTGCAGTTTTCGCGAAGCCTTAATAATATAACATTTATCTGATGTGATGAATAAAGAATATAGCACATTTATTTAGCAACTAAGACGTAGAAACGCTGCAAATTTGTTATAAATGAAAAGGGCTAGAAAAGTTAATATAAATTCAAATCAAAAAACACAAAATACTTAAGAAAATAACCAAAAAAATAACGTTCCAAACAGCTAATAGAATGACATAAAAATAACAATAACAAAATTGTTTTTGAAATGACATATTCTATTTCTATTTCTATTTTTTTTTGGTTTTGGTCCCTTCAGGTCCAATCCACCACTCTCCCCCTTCCGGACTATGCTTTCCAGGACCTCGAAGGCGGAAAATCTGGATAATCGATCTCGTAGCTCCCAGAAATTCCGAAAGAAAACAAATAATTTAACAATCGATGCAATACATAAATTGTCGGCTGTCAAACCAACATCTGCTACTGGTGTTACGTATAACCTTCACTTTCACTACTGACAGTTCCCATGGCACCATCTATTTCCGGCCATTTGAGAAATACCTCGTGTTCACCACCAAACAGGATACCATCAGCTTATAGGAATCTTCGCTCACAGCGCTTAGATCCAGAAGAAAGATGCCGTTAATTTAGCGTGAATCTTTCCTTGATCCCCGAAGGTAAAAAACGTTCGTACGACACCTCTAGCCGCCACTCCGGGAAGAACTTTCGTAGTCCTCTACGCACGTCCGCACTGTCCGGAGGTCAAACAAAGAGTCCCATTCAATGTTTCAATCAAATAAGTTGGGTTAATTCTGTTGTTTCGAAATTAAGCCTCGTACAGACTTGGATACAATCGGCGAAAACATTTGTTGGCCGCCTGTATCTTAAACATCGGTCGGCCGACTTGTTGCAAACGCCATGGCAACATCGGAGGGCGTTTTCATCCAAGAAATCAGCAAGTTGCCTGTTTTCCATTAAATATGGAAAACTTTGGCAGGTTTGTACGAGCTTTAAATCTAGTGTGGACACGAAACACTTGTATCTTGGCTTTAGAAATCAGATTTCTATTATTTCTATTCTGATAGCAGCTAATGCCAAAAAGCAATGGCATTAGCTGCTATCAGTCTGATAAAGTTAGTGAGAGCTTGGTGAATACGGCCGTAATGGTTTGCCACTAATCACCTATGTCTAAACGATGCCAAAACGGAGAAAATAATATTTACACAGAAAACAGCTTCCTCACAAGCAGTCTTGTGTTAAGTTTCTGGGTATAATCATGGACCAGAAACTTCTGTGGGATGGACATGTTGAGTTTATATCGGGCAAGTTGTCTAAAAATCTCTATCTTCTGAGAAATCTGAAACCTGTTTCTAATAAAGGCACTTATATGAAGGCATATTTTGGCCTATTCCAATCAGTTATGTCCTATGGGATTCTTGCTTGGGGCCATTCTCCACAAGCACAAAAAATATTTGGTTTACAAAGAAAGGCAGTACGCATCATGGCTGGTCTCCAGTTTCGTGAGGATGTGAGGCGGGTGACATTTGTAAAAACTCAAAATCCTAACCTTTCCCATCTTTGTTTATTTACAAAAGTCTTCTATGGATCTGGCAAAACTTAAAGCAGTTTAGAACTCAATAACATCCACAACTACAATACTCGGTGTTCACATTACATATTGCCAGAGTTTAAAAAGATTGAATAAGAGTAGATGCTCATTCTAACTATTATAGTCCTAAATTTTACAATAAATTGCCTGAAGCTTGGAAGAGCCTGCCTCAAAGGACCTTTCAAGCGAGTGATAAAGACGTTTTTTAATTAAGAACTCTTTTTACTCATTGGAAGAGTTTATGAATGTAATTATAGTGGATGACACTTAAAGATTGTAAAAATAGCTTTTACAACTGAAGATCCCGTAAACAACGCCGTCATAGCCTATTTAGTTTTTAAGCTACAGAGCCAACCGCTGTCAACCTTAATTTTTTATTTTTTAGTTGCACATGTTGAACCACAAGAAACCAGAAGAAATGATAATGTTCGAATGTTACCACTGCGGTTTTAAGGCCAATAGGAAAGACAACCTCAAAACTCACATTTTTAGACATGACATCTATAAGAATAAGACCGATTTGTATTGTTTTATTTGCAATTTCAAAACGAGGTAGGTAGGATTTTGTAGGTCTTCGAGCATAAGCCTACTCTAGAGTCACGCTTGCCGTTTAAAATAGGGCCGAGCGAATTAGCTGGATTCTTTATTAAGGAAGATTATTAGGAATTAATTACCGTTATCTTTGGTTTAAAAAGAGAAATTTCTTCTTTTCTAGCTCACAAGCTGCATTAATAAAACACATAGATGCTCATTCTAAAAGTCAGGTGCAAGGGAAAGATGGAGAAAAAGAGGCTACAAAAAGAAAACGTGAACAAAACAATGGAGGAAAAGAAAGGAAAAGGAGGAAAGTAGTAGAAGAGAAGGAGAAAAAAGTTGAAAATGCAATTTTGGTGAGCGAAAAAACGTGGTACAAGATCTAAACGTCAAAAAGGAAGGTAGAAATACTGAAAAAATGAGAAAAGTACCAAAAATGGCAAAATTTTGGAGAAAGGCCAAATGAAGTTGGAGTCGTTTTTCAAGAAAAATGTGAGACTGAATAATAATATTAACATACTCTTTAAACTGTTTAGTATTTTTGTAGAATTTTACCTAATAGATAAATTTTAAAAATAATATGTGTATAAAGTTTTTTTTTTTTGGTTATTTGCCATTCCCAATAGACCGGGAGGTAGCAATGTCGGAAAAAACGAATTTTAGGTTGGTTGATTTTTGATATGCTGTCTCCCTCCTCTTTCAGGCAAATACTCTCGGCTGTCAGGCGGGCGGTAGCGGTTACGTTGGCGCCCAGCTGTGACCTTTGACATATAGATCTGTCACCTTGACTGTTGAGAGCTGTCACTGATATGTCAAAAAAATGCAGATCTTGTTCTTATATTAGAGACAATTTGCACCTCTTAAAAATAACAGACGTTTTTTGGCCTCCTTATGGTTATCGTTATTCAACATAACGGATTACGGCAGCAAATTTAGACAGAGATTTTGCAGCCTCCTTTAAGAAATATATCTTGCGTTCTGCGCTTTCGACACATAACCTTATTTTTGCCTGTGGTTCACCCATTTTAAAGTTAACGAAAAATCAGTATTTACGTTTATTCTTCATAAGATATAAATTCATATTTAAATATATGCAAACACTTCTGTTGATTTCGTTTTTAAAGTAGATGCAAACAATACAGTATAAGCCAAAACACAAAAAGTAAGGTTAGGTTTGGTAGTAGAATAAGCAGCAGTTGGGATTTGTATGACTTTGTAAATTAATTTATTTGATTTTGAAGATCCAAAGTAAGTCTGTTTTAATTTCTTTAACATCATATTTCTGAACTTTACTAACGCTTAATAGATTTTCTATTACTAGAGTCTTAGGCAATTAAGAAGATTTTAATTTAATATAGTAATAAATTGAACCTTAACAATTTGATATTGGTGCTCCATAACCCGGCAACTATCGTGCTTTTAATGCAATTATATATAACATAGGTTTTTCAACATTTCAAACAGGTCCGGTAAAGTACGACAATGATATTTGATCGAGGTTTGAAGAGCCATGGCCCCCCTCAAAATAACATCACATTGAACACAGGTAGGCACAAACGTTATCGCTCCCAAGTCTTTTAAAAAGCATTAACAAAGAGGGATAACCATCTGAATGTTTTCAAAAAACTGAATGGAAAGTAGCAACTTAAGTGTTGCAGTAACGAAAGAGGAGATTTTTAACCAATGAGCATGAATTATTAAAGTGAGATACAAATGAAAAAGGACAGATAGATACAAACAAAGAAGGAAAGAAATTCCAAAATCCTTCCACTGGTTACTGTGGTGCCATCCATTCTGTTACATTCCGATGGCCACTTTTTCAACTAGTCAGCCATAAAAGAGGGTTATCCCTTCCCTCCACCATCCATAACAAATATACCAAACGGTTCAGAAGTTATAGAAGGGGGATGACTGTATACCAGAAATAATAGTGATAAAATATGTTTCGTAAACCCATGTAAAGACAAGAAATTGAAAATTAGGTTTCTTAAAATTGCTTCTTAATCTTAAAAAAGCTATTAGGAAAAACTACCGGTGATAATAAAAGTCTGTGAAGTAAGAAACTTGTTTTATTAAATTTTATTTTGATAGTTTTTACAACTTTTAAATACGACAAACAAAATTTGAACCCAATATGGAAAGGATAACCATTTTCTTGAATAAAAAATACGACTGATTTTAAAAACATTATAAAGAACTGTTTTTTTTTAAATTTCCGGGATTTATACAGTGTAAATCGTAATGTTTGCACCATATATAAAAAATTGAATACTTTATAAAATAAATCGTCCATTCCAACTTATTAAAAAATAAGTATATAATACCATGAAAGTCAAAAATATATTTGCAAGCTTTGGTACCTTATCAGCGATTATAAATAAAAATAGAATTCTGCAAAATATACAAATTAAATACCTAAAAAATCTTTTAAAGTTGTACATCCAGGTACAAATAAGAATAGAACTTTAGATATTAAAAACAGGGCGGTTTAATAATATCTCACAAAAAAAAAAGATAAGAACTGCTTTTATAATTCGATTTTTACGTAAAACGTAAAAAAATCTCAATTTTATTCTTATTTGACCATATTTTTACAATCTACAATAAAAAATCACATAATCTGAAGAATTTGCCCTCTCTACCCTCTTCTATCTTGCTGTTTCTCTTCTTGCTCACTTAAAATCACCTCCTCTTCCCTAAACTCCCGCCCCTTGACCTTGTTAAGCCCCTCCCTTCGTACGAAAGCAAAGGCGAAACCTCAAGCCCCGCCCCTTCGCATTTCCCGCCCATATCTTCCACCCAACATTTGTGCAACGCGAGCAAGTCTCTTTTAGCAGTGGAAAAGCAGTCTTTTTGCACACGTCATTGTTTTTTACTGGTGAAAATTCCCGAGATCGTTCGATCTGCCAAGCGAGGAAGTTCTTGCTGTAACAAATTACGTCGAAAATGAATTTTTCGATTTTTATACAGTTGTGTGAGGGAGGACGGATTTTATCACCTTCGGGACCGATTTGGGTGGCGGTTTTCTTTGCCATGTGAAGTTTTAACTCGCTTTCATGCTCTGTCGTGACGGTTTTCAGAAAATCGACGGTGAAAAAGTGGTTGCAAATATTTCCGGCGTTAAAAGCAAGATCTTCACCTGAGGGTGATTTTAACCTGGCTGTTCCCGACGGAAGCTCACTGTATTCGACCACCTGCAGCTCATCGCATACTGTTACAACCAAGCCTAAAGGTTCACTAGGGTCCTCTTTTTTTATCACTTTTAAACCTGAAAAAAAAATAAGCTGACTTAGGTGGACAGGAAAAAGGACAGACTTGACACCCTTTGTCATTTACTTATAATTGTTTAATATGTTTTTTTGCAACACTGCTTTTCTCCTCTATCTTACTAAATTTGTGCTATACAGTGTGTCTTGGGAAGTTCCTACCAACTGGAAAACTTTTTAAGTATTAAGTTTACGAAAAAAAGCCTTTTTCTAAAGTCCTGCTTGATGAGAAAATACATTTCCACAGAAATAATTATCTGTTGGATGTATGTACAGGGTGGCTTAAAAAGACTTGTTTCCAAATTAATATACAAAGTATTTCCCAACTACAGCACGAAACTATAAAAGGTGATTTGTTATGTCATTTTATAAAATAAGTTTCTATAAAAATATGCCCGGAGTTGCTTTGTTTTTGAGATCCAGGTCTTTAAAATTTAAGAACCGATTTGGTTGAAACTTGCTACATTTGTTTGATGTAATAAAGCGTTTGTAAAGCTCCACCTAGATTGACTTTATTGAGTCCAGAAGCGCCTTAGTGGGCACAACAGCCAACATTATTGATAGAAAAATGTATGACACTGGGTTTTTATGTGGTTTTTATATTTTTTTCTATAAAGCAACTAGCAATACAACTTTATAATAAAATAATTAACGCCCTGTATCTCAGAAACGAAGCAACTCGGGATATATGTTTATAGAAACTTTTCTTCATAAAATGACATAAAAATCACCCTTTAAAGTTTTGTACCGTAGTAAGGAAATAACCTGTAGCTTAATTTGGAAATTATTATTTTTTAGGTCACCCTGTATATCCAACAGACAATTATTTCTGTGAAAATGTATTTTCTCATCAAGCAGCACTTTTTATAAAGAGGTACTTTTTTTCGTGAACTTAGTAAATAATAAGTTTTCCATTTGGTAAGAACTTTTGAAGACTCCCTGTATAATGACTTACCACAATCTATGTTGTCCTTAATACATTTTCCTATAAACACTGGATCTGCTACTTTTATCAAAATATTGTCTACACTGTGTACATGGACATACCGAATACCTTTTTTTTCCATATCTTCTAGAATACCGTTTTCTTTAACAGCTTTATAGATCCCACCATTACCTTAAAATAAATATATGTACCTTATTTAGTCATTTATTTACCAAGTGTGATCATAAACTGATTTTTTTATTAAATGGTATGTTTGATAGCATAAGCCATCAGGCATATATTTATTTATTTATTTACTCATTAACAGGCATTGCCCAATTACAATTTTAAATAACAAGCATCTACATATATATCTAGTACTAAGCTTTGTTAATTAACAAATATTCAGGACTAAAATTTTATATTTTAGTTAACCACCAAAATACTTAAAAAGCAGTAAAAAATAACAAGCTACTAATGATTAAGAAACAAGAAAACAACATCTAAAATTAAATTCAAAATATACACATTAAAAAAATCTAACTTTGAAAATAAAACAACATGAAGCCTTAATCTATAAAACATTGGACTTCATAACCCTACGAAGCCTATTTAGGGATAGGTTAAATAAATCGTCTCCAAATTTATTGGCATGCTTCATCAATCTATTTATTGGGGAAAATTGCCCATACAACCTTTGGTGAAAATTTGTTTGAAAGGTAACAGAATGCCTTAATGTCCTTGAAGGAACATAGAAATTTATAGAAAAGAGCAGTTCACTACATTGCACATTCCCATGAATTAGTTTAAAAAGAAACAATACATCAGCATTTTCACATCTAACTTTCAAACTTTGTATATTAATAGTTTTTTCAAGATCTTCAAAATTTATTGTTTCCTGGGGAATATGCAATTTAAAGGCAATGTAAGTCTCTAAAAACTTTCTCTGAACAGAATTTAACATTTTAACATATTTCTCATAATATGGATTCCAAACAACAGAACAATTTTCCAAAAGGGGTCTTACTAACAAAGTATACAATAGTTTTATTGAATTTACATTTTTAAAATCTTTGGTATTTCTTTTAATAAACCCTAAAACTCTAAGGGCTCTATTCTTGCAATATTCAATATGGGAAGAAAATGTAAGTTTATGATCAAAGAAATCTTTAATAGTATTTACGTGGCTTAAAGGCTCGCAATCAATTCTGTAAATATTTCTTTTTACGTTTAAAGATCTACTAAACTGGATTGATGTACATTTTTTTATATTTAGAATCATTCGGTTTCTTGTACACCAATCATAAAACCTATCCAAGTCCGCCTGTAAATTAATAACATCCTGTCCGCTACTTATCTTAAAAAATTTTTTAAAATCATCGGCATACAATAAGAATTTAGAGAATTTAAAGCAGTCAACCCCATCGTTTATAAAAATATTGAACAATAAAGGAGAAATGTTACTGTTATTAGTTACTGATTTTAACACTTATAGTAGTATGCTGAAATGAAATACTTAATATTCATGATAATGATCAAAAAAATAGCAGGTCTTGAAAAAATATTTATGATACTAACCATCAGGCACCAAGGCTACTCCATCTTTCTCTTCCAACAAAATTTTTCCTTCTAAATCGAAGCAGGGAATTTGAGCTTGTTTAAACAGTCTCACAGTGTCCTTATTTAAATCAAAATACTGATTTTGTTCTAAGAATTTTTCTGTTAACATATCTGTAGCATCACTTGTCATGAGGTACCAGTGAATTACACCTTCTTTGCCTTTAAATAAACAAAAAGTATAAAAATTAGTATACAGAGGTATGTCCGGGTTTCATTTACAGGCTGCTACAAATTCGAGGAACGCTATTAGGATCTCAGAAACGGTAAGAGATATAGGGTTGGTTAAATTGGAGCGAAGTTGAGCATTTTTATGCTTAAATATATTTATAATTATATTATTTTAAGTTTTAAGTATCTTGCACAGGAGCAAAATTATTAATAGGGTTGGGACACCCTATATGATAAATAAATCTATTTTTTGGTACTTGCCTGTTTTTTCTTTTGCAATTTGTGTTAAACGTTGTATACGTTCGGCTTGAAGCTGAAACAAAGTCTTCCCTACAAGAAAAAACTTTAGTTATGATTATTTTAATGAAAGTTACAATTTATACCTGATGGTATTCCTGTAGGACACATTCCTTTAGGGTACGGCATTCCCAATCTTGTTCCTTGACCCCCTGCCAATACTATAACCGCTACTTTACTGTCTGCTATTGCTTCGAGCCCTATATTTTTGTATTCTTCAATGGTACTGTGTGGTAAATTCTTTTCTACGACTACTTCAACCGGCATCATATCATCCTCCGTATACTTTTCGCTATCCTCGAGATCCTGCTGCGCTTTTTTCCCACATTTTAAGAGCCCCTTAAAGTCTATGCCCTTAAGATGCTGGAGAAATTCTTTTGTTGTTCTTCGCTAAGTTCATTCCAGTACTTGAGAATATGACTTTGATTGCACTCCTCTAGGAGCTTTTTGATTTCGTCGAGCCCCTCCATTCGTTTCGGTAACAAGAAACTTTTTATTACTCCTAGAAACCCTATTTTGGAGGCTTTTTTCGAACTTCCTAAATTGAGGTTATGTTTTTTTTGACGTTATTTGACAACTCATCAAAAGAAGTTGGCGGTAAGTGGGTGGCTTTAAACAACATGAACGGCAAGTTTTAGCGACTACAAAACACAGAAAGGTTGCACAAATTTACGGCGTGATTGGTCATAGAAACCCCCGTCTCCGACTAATTAGTAAGCGGAGCAAAAGATAAAAATACCGCTAGTGGCTTTCTCTCCGCAAGCTGTTTGCACGTATTTTCAGGTTAATAGCGGCAACAATGTCTCTAGTAGGTATCTGCTCTAAGGGTAAAAACGATTATAAAATCACGTGACTAGTAAGGTTCCGTTCACACCAAATAAATTTATATTTGTGTAATAATTTTTTTTTAGGAATTGTGTTCCTATTTTAGAGGAATTATATTTTTATTTTTAAAAGATGCTTTATGGCTGTCTTTTACTAAAGTTTCGAATTTTACTGGATATTTCAAAAATAAATAATATTTTTACTATATTTTGGTGTAAATGGCTCTTAAGAAATATGACGTATAAACAAATAAAAACGTCACAAAAAATTAATGTCAAAATAGATCCGCTTTGATTATTTGACTAGCAAAATTAAAAGTAATGCAAAGGCAATGAAAATCGCAATTTATTCCATTAAAGGTTGGTAAAAACACCGTTTTTAGTGTACAAAACTTTTTCTAAAAAATAGCTATTTTTCCGATTAATATAACCCCAAATTTGGGGCCTCTGCCTCAAGAAAATAATCATTTAAGTTTTAGCCTAAACTAATTAAATTTCTTTATTTTAAGATGGATAAATACACAGTCGATTTAGACCAAGTCCTGAATGATTTTGAGTACTCTGAATTAACAGACCAACAGTCTAAGAATGCTTCCGAGAGACCTCAAAATACCACTCCTTTTCAACCTGCCCCGACAGTAACCAAACATAGTATAAACAACGTTTTTCATAGTTTAAATGAATATTTAAATAGTGAAATAAGTAGCACTGGTGATAAAGTTCAAGAACCTAGTGAAAAGTTGGGGTTTGACCAACAAAAAGTAGCTAAAAATGACAATAACTTAGTTGATAATTCAAATAGGGCTGATAGTAAGATAGAAGAGGCCTCTAGCAACATAAAGACAACTTTGGATGTAAGTAAAAATGAACATGAGAGTTTAAATATTCATAGTTTTGAAATCTCAGGTCAGAATGAACGTTTATTGAAACTTAAAAGTAATTCTATAATTGAAGAGATTCCAGAAGGCGCCCAGAATACCTTTATACATGAAAGAAGTGCTGTTAGTCTTGAAAGAACAGAGCAAGACATAGCACAGGAAGAAAATGACAAGTCAAACACTGTCCCACAAGATAATGAGAAAATGTTACCAAATCTTTTAGAACTTGATGAATTCAGTTCTGATACCCAAACTTACAATGAGTTACATCAAATAATGGTTGCAAAAAGTGATGCAGATGTAAAAAAGACTGAAAATAATGACCTTTCTTTGTTAGACATGGAAAATATTGAACCAAAAGCAATTCCTCAGATTTGTACAGAAAGTAATATAAAAAGTGAAGTGAACAATGTAAATATTGATATGAGATGTGATAATAACATTGAGTATAAGGCTGATAATCAACTTAATGATAAGCAAATTAATTTTGAGGAAAAAGTGGATTTTACTGATATGAATCAATGTGAAAATAAAGATGAAATTGTACATAATTTTGAGGGGAGTAAAAGTAAAGACTTTTAGCTGAAAAGACTGAAAATAGTTTGAATATGATAGATGAATATTCTAGAGACAGTGAAAATGTGTTAAAAAATATGGAGCATTTTGTAATTGAGCCTTCAGAAAGTGAATATGCCCAGGGAAATGAAAATTTACAAGAAGAAAATGGTTTATATGAACATGAAATTACAAAGACAGAAGTTGAAGATAAAAATGTTATGGAAAATGCTGAGAACAGCTTAAATGAGGTAATTCATTTGGTAATAGTTAGTTTTCGTTGTGGAATCATATGGTTTAATTTATTTTAAATAATTTTGTTCTACCTTTTAAATGGTTGTTCTATAAGTGAGGGGGCTAGTTCCAAAGTTTACAATCTCAATATTACCACATTTTATAAAAAATTAACAAAATAACCTATAAATTGAATGTAATGCATTATATGTTAAGTTTGAATACTCTGTTATGGATGTAGTCATGGCCTAAAAAATGATTTATTTAAATTCAGTGCTGAAAAATACAACTATTGCGACATTTATCTCATTATTGTGTTAAATAAGATATACCCAGATTGTACATTTTAAAATTAGGCCCCTGAAGTGTATCTGAAACTAAATGTAATTTTAGGAACAGTCTAAAGAAATTACTGAGGAAATGAATGAAGAAATTGAAAAACAACTATCTTATAGTAGTGGCAACACTGAGGCTATCCATAAAAGTGAAACAAAAACTGAAAGTGCTGAAGAAACTGTTACTGTAATAACAAAAAATGAGGCTAAACCAGACAGTGTTTTAATGGAATCTACAGCATGCATTGCAGAAAAGATAGTGAAAACCATACACTAGAAGCTGAAAGCCAGAAGGTAGTTGTAGGGTTTTCTACTGAATTAGATTTAGATGACAATGAGTTAAACAAGATGCTGGAAGAATTAGAAATTGAAGAAGAAGCTGGTTTTGATGATAGTTTGGCTGTGAAACATAACTTGAAGCAGACTGAGGACGAATCTGATAAAAATCAAGAAATACAAAGCCAAGAGATCCCTAATGAAAATATTAACAGCAGTAGTTTAAATTCAGATGACAATGTTGTTGAAAGTAAAGAAAAAATGGATGATAGTATGGAAAAAGGTAATATTTTTGAATATAAAATTATTGCTAGTAGTTACTTTGTTTTAAGTTTTGCACATAGAGGAATTCTAGTAAACTTTATGGTGTTTAATGTTCTCCAAAATTTTTGCTAACAGTCTCTTGGGATTTTTGTATTTTTTTTATTTTGTTTAACTTTAATATACAGATTGGCTAATGGGACCTTTGTGTCAAGGTTTTATAAAGAGTGTGACTTTACACAGAATCTTATCCCAAGATCAAGCTTAGCCAATCTGTATAAAAGATAGTAAGGGTATGAGTCACAATACTTATGTTTATTTAATTCTATTTTAATTTAGAAACCAAAGCAACACCTGATTCGTTAAAAGAATTGTCTCCAGAAAAACCAAACGAAAATAAAGTGAATATTCCTCAACCAATCGAATGTTTAGAAATGGAAAAACCGAACTTAAAAAAAAGTCCTCAAAAGTACAGAGGCATTAAAAAGTACCATGCCAAACCCACAAGTGGAACCCATTCTAACAAAAGAACATACAGAAACTGTTGAAAAGATGGAAGAACCAACTCAAGATGAAGAAAAATCTATACAGGGTCAAGACAAAAAACCAGCTGTAGTATTGGAAAAACAGCATTCACAGGACTCGTTGAGTAGGCCTCAAAATTTACCTTTAAACAATGATGTAAAAGAGGAGGGTGTGGCTACAAGAAAAATCGACTTAATTGGTATGAAAACATTTAAGAAAAATAAAGAAGACTGCAAGGTCTTGTAAAGTTACTATTATTATTTAGGTGTTCCTAATTTGGCAGAAATACATTTTTGATTAAAATTCAAAATTGTTTCTTTGTGTTTTTAAAAAGTATAATGTGTGTGATAATAGTTGAGGATATACCTCGGGATATACAGTGTGTCTGAATTTGGAAGGAAATGTATTGGGTTCTGGTTAGTAATAAACACAAAAATAAACTATTTTTTATACACGCCAAACATAAAAGTCTTCAAAATATTTGTAAAACCCCTAAAACAACATTTTTTTGAACTTATGTATCTTATAGGCAGTCCAGGTTCGACTCCTTACAACAACGTCTATATAAACAAATCCATCGAGCCAAAAACGGCTCACGACACCGACTCGGACTACACCAGCTCTGCTAGCCCCACTTTTTCGGACTGTAGTACCGAGAGTACCAGTACAGCCAGCACAGTCTCTGTTGAAGACTTTCCGAAAAATGTCACTGGTGCAACTAATGTTCCTACCAAGAATCCTGTACATAAAAGTAAACATTCGGAAAAAAGTGGGAAGAATAGGGAGTCTGGGGAGGACGTGCGAGAAAAGGGTGATACAGGGGCTAGTCAAGAAAACAGTAATGTACAGGGTGAGTATATTGTAACCCATAATGCACCAATTATTTTTATCGCAGTAATTTCGGAAGGAGAGAACAAAATAGCACAAAACTGAGAAGTCTGGCAACGTTGCCGACATTACTGTTTAAAAAATATTTAAGAGTTGATATTTTTACTAAGCCAGTATATTGGAGCACAAATTTTATACATATTTCAGGTGAAGAGGGCGCTGTAAGTCTTCCTGAAGAAAACCCTGCTTCAACAGAAGAAAGTGCTTCCAATATCTTAGAATCAGGTGGAGGAGATTCACAGGAGCGAAGTTCGCAACCTACAGAGTCCTTTTTAGGTAAATTTTGGACAGAATTAATATCAAGATAGGCAATTAATTAATAAATACATTTTTATATTCTATATTATTCGTTTACTGAATTTATTTGAGTTTTTTTTTCAAGATAAGTCGTGGTTGGGAAAAGAGGCCCCCTTGTGGATACCCGACGCTGATGCCGCCACCTGTTTACATTGTGACATGAAATTCACCGTTTTGAAGAGAAGACATCACTGCAGAGCTTGTGGCTTGGTAAGGAATATACAGGATGGTCAAAAAGTTGGGAACTTTCGTTAGTTCTATTTTGCTTATTTGTGAATGCGTTAAAACCAAGTTGAAATATGTTTTAAAAGATATTATTTTTCAGGTGCTTTGCTCGAAATGCTGCAATCTCAAACTTAAATTAGAATATCTAGATGCAGAAGCTCGGGTGTGTAACAAATGTTATGATATTTTAAACAAGTAAGTTGTGTATCCATTATCCACCTAAATATTTTAAGAAAAATGCTTAATCAATTTTACTTAAATCATTTTGGCAACAATGATAAGCTCTAAAATTACATATATTTGCAACTACAATTGGTAAAATGGAAAATATTTATTTTATAGTAAAATTTTAAAGCTCGTGTCAAAGTTACAAATATTAATTTAAAAGAATATTATTTAACACAAACTTGGTGTGAAATTTTCTTACCGAATACCACACGTGCTTAAATTATTCCGGGAAATTTTTTCTCGGCAACGAATATTTTATGAAAATTCTCCCTCGCCTGCGGCTCGGGATAATTTTCAAAATATTCGTTTATTAAAAAAAAATCGGAAATAAATTTAGCACTAGTGGTATTACAAGTGAAAATTTATTTCTACATTGAATATCTTGGAAAGGAATGAATTTATCGAGAAATGTTAAGAGATCTTTTTTGTAGAGCACAATATTTCCCTTAAAAATAATTATTTGTTTTATAAAGATATTGATATTTATGGTAGTTTTAAAAGTCCAGAATCTAAGTGACAAAATTTAAAAAAAAATCATTGTTTAAGGCGCGATTACAAGAAAACAGCTCGTTCTACGAAAATTTACTAGAAGAGCTTTTTGTAGAGAATTTAATTTCCTTCAAGAATATAAATTGGTCGAAGGTTCAAGATTGACTGATGCCGAGATTTTGTATAAAAATGCAACAATTGTTGAAAAATCAATAACTTTAATGTTTCAGGAGATATTTTTTTCGTTGTCATAAACCAAGGTTAGTTTATATTTATAAGGTTGCGACATATCCTCAACTTTTAGGCGGTTCGAGGTCGGGGACGCAAGGAAGGGCACTCCACGGAGAAAAGTTGGCAAGACTGGGTAAAATCAAAGCTGATGATCAATCCAGTGGCGTCTACAATTTGCGCATTTCATTTTGCATTGTTTTGGAAGTGATATTTGTTTAAAGATGTAATTCCAAATGTTTTTATTTAAAGTAAAAGAATTTACAACTTAATAATAATTAAAAACTGTTGTATAAACGGTTGTTCTACTAATACGATAAACTGTATATCTCCGGCACTGAACAACATGGCCGAAAAATGAGAGATGTGACGTCATAACACGTCAAAGCAATATGGCCGAATGTCGTGACCTTATATAGACCGACTTTGGTCATAAACAATATTTTTACAGTACCACAGTACCGTTATATAAAAAAAATGTTTGTTTTTTGGCCCCTTTCAATATTTACTATTTATTTAGGGAGTCCAATAACGCTTCCGAATCGGGCCACAATACTTCAGAGTCCGGGGATTCCCCGGCCTTTAGACCAAATCCTAACAACCCCTGGAATATTGTTCGACTGTGTCGCCGCTTCAGCAAATGGGGGCCGGGGGAGTCCCACCACCTTCTGTGATGGTGCCAGTAGGGGTTCTTAAACGAAAAGGTAATAGTAGCTTTGTATATGATGGAATATTTATCGTTGGTTTAATTGAACCGTAAATATATTAACGAGAACTTTGTTAAAAAGTGACACTTCCATAAAAATTTCTAACTGTTGCTCTAGAAGTTAAATTGCATTCACATTACAGGTAAACAAAGCAGAAATACATTTAAAAAAAACTAAATTCTCGGCTGTCCACCTAAATCATAAGTATTTGTTTCTAGCTATTAGTAATCAGAGAATACATAAGGACTCTATTAAAAAGAAACACTATCAGAACTGATACTAAAATCTCTAACTATGGCTCTAGACTTGTATTCTGTAAACTAAGTATAGGCAAAATCTAGCATTTCCTATAAAAATACTTAATCTGTAAATCATAAAAGTTCTATTTTAAGTTATTGCCAATTAGAACATAGGATGCTCTTAAAAGATAGTCAATTTAAATCATAAATATTTATTTTAGTTATTAATAGATTGAGAATAACTAGGACTCTGTTAAAAAGCAACACTACAACCTATATAAACATCTCTATAACTATCGTTCTAGGAGTTGTATTTCCTTAAAACTTGAAATATAGGTAGACGAAGCATGTGTCTAGAAGATACTAACCTATCGATAGTCAATTTAAATCATAAATATTTATTTTAGTGATTAATAGTTTGAGAATAACTAGGACTCTATTAAAAAGCAACACTACAACCTATATAAAAATCTTTATAACTATCGTTCTAGTAGTTGTATTTCCTTAAAACTTAAAATATAGACAAACAAAGCATGTGTCTAGAAGATACCAACATATTGGTAGTCAATTTAAATAATACATTTTTATTTAGGTGATTAAAAATTTGAGAATAACTAGGACTCTATTAAAAAGCAACACTACAACCTATATAAAAATCTTTATAACTATCGTTCTAGGAGTTGTATTTCCTTAAAACTTAAAATATAGACAAACAAAGCATGTGTCTAGAAGATACCAACATATTGGTAGTCAATTTAAATAATACATTTTTATTTAGGTGATTAAAAATTTGAGAATAATAAGGACTCTATTAAAAAGCAACACTACAACCTATATAAAAATCTCTATAACTATCGTTCTAGGAGTTGTATTTTCTTAAAACTTGAAATATAGGCAGACAAAGCATGTGTCTAGAAGATACTACCCTATTGGTAGTTAATTTAAATCATCAATATTTATTTTAGTGATGAAAAGTTTGAGAATAACTAGGACTCTGTTAAAAAGCTACACTACAACCTATATAAAAATCTCTATAACTATCGTTCTAGGGGTTGTATTTCCTTAAAACTTGAAATATAGGCAGATAAAGCATGTGTCCAGAAGATACTAACCTATCGGTAGTCAATTTAAATCATAAATATTTATTTTAGTGATTAATAGTTTGAGAACAACTAGGACTCTGTTAAAAAGCAACACTACAACCTATATAAAAATCTCTATAACTATCGTTCTAGGAGTTGTATTTTCTTGAAACTTGAAATATAGGCAGACAAAGCATGTGTCTAGAAGATACTACCCTATTGGTAGTTAATTTAAATCATCAATATTTATTTTAGTGATGAAAAGTTTGAGAATAACTAGGACTCTGTTAAAAAGCTACACTACAACCTATATAAAAATCTCTATAACTATCGTTCTAGGGGTTGTATTTCCTTAAAACTTGAAATATAGGCAGATAAAGCATGTGTCCAGAAGATACTAACCTATCGGTAGTCAATTTAAATCATAAATATTTATTTTAGTGATTAATAGTTTGAGGACAACTAGGACTCTGTTAAAAAGCAACACTACAACCTATATAAAAATCTCTATAACTATCGTTCTAGGAGTTGTATTTCCTTCAAACTTGAAATATAGACAGACGAAGCATGTGTCTAGAAGATACTACCCTATTGGTAGTTAATTTAAATCATAAATATTTATTTTAGTGATGAAAAGTTTGAGAATAACTAGGACTCTGTTAAAAAGCAACACTACAACCTATATAAAAATCTCTATAACCAACGCTCTAGGAGTTCTATTTGTTTAAAACTTGAAATATAGACAGACGAAGCATGTGTCTAGAAGATACTAACCTATCGCTAGTCAATTTAAATCATAAATATTTATTTTAGTGAATAAAAATTGATAATAACTGGGACTCTGTTAAAAAGTGACTGAATAATAACCAGAACTGTCTTAAAAAGTGGCATTAACCCACAGAAAAAAATCTAGCTATCGCACAAGGAGATATATTTCCTTCAAATCTGAAATATACAGAATCAGCCAGTTAACTATACAAATAGGTAATACGTGGAAAAGAGACAGTCTAACACGAATACTGGCAGAGATACCTTTAAAATAGGTGATTTGATATACAGACCAAACATGCATCTTAAAGATACTAAACTATCGTCAGTCCATTTAAATTATAAATAATATTTAAGTGATTAGAAATTAGATAAGAAAGGAGATAAGAAATTAATAAAATTTTGATAACGGATCCGCGTTTATCGACGTCTTTTGGCTGTAGTTAAAATTAAATTTTCACTGTGTGTAATGGACAACATTTTCTAAGCTTACTCTTAGTTTTTGGTCTGGGATCAAGTAAACATTATGGCTAACTTATGTGGTGAATGCTATTTAGTTATCACTCGTTTTGACCAAGGCATTTCTTGTCGTGGTTTTTGTGATCATTCATTTCATATCTTCTGCGTTGGCGTGGCACCTGAATTATTAAAGTTTATAAGAACCCCAGGACTATTTTGGTACTGTAGAAACTGCACCAAGCTAAGGGATGAGTATAAAAATGTAATAAGAGATATAATTGGTACTAAAATGGAAACACTGACTAGTGATATTTATAAAATGTTTTCTGACCTCAGACTTACAGTAAACGTAAATATTAAGGAATCTCTTTCAACAATACCGACTGCTGTACCTGTTAAAAGCGAAACTGTTGGTCAAACTAATGCCCTTACAAAATCTGAAGTTGGACAAAAAGTTGACCATGTAAATGCTTATAATAATGAAAACGGTGCTGAAAAATGTCAAAACGTTGCATGTCGTTCTTTGGCTGAACAGTCTGAGATAAAGGATGTTAAGAACAGAAACCCCAGATTGAAGATTGTTGGAATAACTAAAAAATTGGGGAAGATGAATTATTATCAAAACTTAAGTTTCAAAATGACGTATTTTTAGATCTCAGAGATCTCAGCGAGTGTAATGTGTTGAAAGTGTGGCCTACTCGCAAAAGGAATGACGTGTATCAAGCACTTTTAGAAGTTGATACGCTCTCCTATTGGAAAATCTTACACAATGGCAGATTGCGTGTCGATAACGACTCTTGTTCTGTTTACGATGCTGAAAGTAACACAAATAAGATGAGATCTATTAACTGCGTTAAAAATCGCATTGACCATGCTTCCTTAGATTCTACTAAATGTCCCATTTATGAAAAACCATTGGATGCATACAAACCGTCTTTAGTATCTGGTAAGTAGCAGTTAGGTAATGGTGCGTGGTTATTCAAGGGTACTGTGTCTGAGTCATCTAAAATGGAATCACACTTTTAGCTAGACTATTAAAATATACGGTATTTACCGACATAATAATTCCTAACTATAGCTCTAAAAGTTATATTGCCTTTAAATTTGGAGTATGTATAGACAAAGTATGTATCTAAAAGATACTAAACTATCGTTAGTTCATTTAAATGATAAATATTTATTTTAGATACTACACTCAACCCACTTAAAAAAAAATATTAACCATCGCTCTAGAAGTTATATTGCCTTCAAACTTGGAATATGGGCAGACAAATTATGTATCCAAAAGATACTAAACTATCGTCAGTCCATTTAAATCATAAATATTTATTTCAGCCATTAGAAGTTAGAGAATAGCTAGGACTTTGTTAAAAAGGGACACTCAACCCACATAAAAATTTCTAACTATCGCTCTAGAAGTTATATTGCCTTCAAACTTGGAATTTGGGCAGACAAATCATGTATCCAAAAGATACTAAACTATCGTCAGTCCATTTAAATCATAAATATTTATTTCAGCCATTAGAAGTTAGAGAATAGCTAGGACTTTGTTAAAAAGGGACACTCAACCCACATAAAAATTTCTAACTATCTCTCTAGAAGTTATATTGCCTTTAAACTTGGAATATGGCCAGAAAAAGCATGTATTTAAAAGATATTAAACTATTGTCAGACCATTTCAATCATAAATATTTATTTCAACCATTAGAACTTAGAGAATAGCTAGAACTTTGTTAAAAATGGACACTCAACCCACATAAAAATTTCTAACTATCGCTCTAGAAGTTATATTGCCTTCAAACTTGGAATATGGGCAGACAAATCATGTATCTAAAAGATACTAAACCTTTGTCAGTCCATTTAAATTATAAATATTTATTTCAACCATTAGAACTTAGAGAATAGCTAGGACTTTGTTAAAAAGGGACACTCAACCCACATAAAAATTTCTAACTAACGCTCTAGAAGTTATATTACTTTTAAACTTAACTACCGTCAGTCCATTTAAATCATAAATATATATTTTAGTGATTAGCATAAGGATAATACCTAGGACTACGTTAAAAATTGACACTAACCAACATACAAATTTTTGTTACCTTTCTATCGCCTTCAAATGTGAAATATGACCAGACGAAGCATGTGTCTAAAATATATTTAACTATCGTCAGTCCATTTAAATTGTAAATATTTATTTTAACGATCAGAAGTTAAAAATAACTAACTAGGGACTCTTGTATTGATTATACCTCTACCTAAATATAAATTCTTAACTATAGGTCTATATGGCTTATATGACTTTGAAGGTTTAATAATAAATTGTTTCCTTTTTTAGGTTCCAATAAGAAATCCAACAAATCCGTAATGTTTTGCGACGGAATAGCACCAGGCAGCGATCTCACTCACCTGGATCAAGACTTCAACTACCAGCCCGATACGAAGACGCAAAAATCGCCTCAGAAAGTCCCTGAAGCGGTCAAGAAAAAGGACGAAAAGCCGCCGGTGGTACCAACAATAAAAACCAGTCGGAATCAACCGAAAGTCGATCCTGATACTGGGTGTTTTATACCGAAGAGCGAGACTAGCTTACCACCAACAGTGTCTGTAAATAAGACAGGTGAGTGTTGTGTGAAATAGAGTGAGCTGTGTGTATATTTATTAAACTCTTTATTATTATAATCGACTTTTTTAGATATTTTGTATTCTGAATGCTCTAATTCACCTAGTGTGGTGGAAATGTTAAAAAATGAGGCGCTGGTGTTTGCGATAAATCAAAATCTCTTCGTGAATGTTAAAATTATAAATAGTAAGTACATTTATTTTGGATTAAATTTTATACAGAAGACCTTTTGTACAGGGTGTCTGAATTTATTTCATTGCAATTGCAGGGTATCTTGGTTATTACTATAGATAGAGACTTCTGGTTTTCGCGAAGTGTTGCTACTCTTTGAGAAAACAAAGAAAACTAAAAGATTTTTTTGGTCTCTCTTTTTGAAATTCATGGGGAAATTCATTTATTTTTGGAACCCCCTTGTATTTCAGTTGTCTTGTAACTTACAACAAAAGTAAAAACTTATGAGAATAACGCTGGTATATTTTTTTAGTGAGTTGCTGTATTAATAAGATAGCATGGTGTTTTTCCACGGATGGTTTGATAAATGTCGGCTCTGACGAAATTGTTTACCTCATAGAGTATATTGATGAGGAAAGTTTCGTTCCTAAAGACGTCTTTTTCCACATAAATAACGTTTATTTGGATGCAGTTAAAGGTAAGAAAAAAAAATAAAATAAAAAGTGAGTAAAGGCATTTACTGGGTATTTCTCTTGTTCATACCCACATATAAATACATAACTGAATAGGGTTCATGCAGTATAGTAACTTACATACAAATTTCTAACAATCGCTTTGGGAGTTATATTGTCTTCAAACTTCAAATATGGGAAGAACAAGTATTAATTAAATCAAATCAAATCATTAAAATTAATTAGTTAGATAATAGGTTGGGCTCTGTTAAAAACCGATACTAATCACATAAAAATTTCTAACTATCGCTCTAGAAGTTATATTGCCTTCAAACTTGGAATATGAGCAGACAAAGCATGTATCTAGAAGATACTAAACTATCGTTAGTCAATTCAAATCATGAATATTTATTTTAGTCGTTAGAAGTTAGATAATATGTGGGGCTTTGTTAAAAAGCGATACTAACGTACATAAAAATTTCTAACTATCGCTCTAGAAGTTATATTACCTTTAAACTTGGAATATGAGCAGATAAAGCATGTATCTAGAAGATACTAAACTATCGTTAGTCAATTAAAATCATAAATATTTATTTTAGTCGTTAGAAGTTAGATAATATGTGGGGTTTTGTTAAAAAGCGATACTAACGTACATAAAAATTTCTAACTTTCAATCTAGAAGTTATATTGGCTTCAAACTTGAAATACGATCAGACAAAACATATATCTAGAAGATAGTAAATTATCGTTAATCAATTCAAATCATACATATTTATTTTGGTCGTTAGAAGTTAGATAATATGCTCTGTTAAAAAGCGATACTAACCTATATAAAAATTTCTAACTATCGCTCTACAAGTTATATTGTCTTCAAACTTGGAATATGAGCAGACAAAGCATGTATCTAAAAGATACTAAACTATTGTTAGTCAATTCAAATCATAAATATTTATTTTAGTCGTTAGAAATTAGATAATATGCGGGCCTTTGTTAAAAAGCGATACTAACCTACATAAAAATTTCTAACTATCGCTGTAGTAGTTATATTGCTTTCAAACTTGGAATATGAGCAGACAAAACATGTATCTAGAAGATACTAAACTGTCGTTGCTGAATTCAAATCACAAAAATTTATTTTACTTATGAGAAATTAGGTAATAAGTAGGGATCTGTTAAAAAGCGATACTAACCTACATAAAAAATTCTAACTATCGTTCTAGAAGTTATATTGGACAGAAGTTTCCTCGGTATTTACCTATCAACTACTTTTAATAAATTAAAATAATAATTATAACCTGTGAATAAGAAAATAAGAAGAAAAATTTAAACAAAATATTTTATTTTTAGGTACCTCTGTGAAGGAACTAGGTCTGTCCCTTCACAACACATTTAACTTCTTAGATTCCAAAAACCACGCCGGATTCGTATACATCCGACAAACATTTCAATGCCTGGAAAATGTTTTAAAGCCAAAGGAACCCTTTTTGATAGGAATATTAATACACAGGTAAGAAAAAAACATAATCCAGCAAGTGATATACAGGGTGCGTCAGAATAAAAATTACCACCCTGTATCTTATAAGTTAAGCCATTTAGGAAATAGGTTGATTCAAACTTTTCTTCTAATTCTAAAACACCTTGTGTTATTTTTTTCCGTCAATGAATTTTTGTCGGCAGATGGGAAACACCATGGGCAAAGCTGTTCCCTCTGAGACTTATTCTGAGATTGGGTGCCGAGTACAGATATTACCCGAGTCCCCTTATTTCAACGCGTCATCGGGACAGCGTGTTTGTAGAAATAGGACATACTATAATCAATCTTTTAGCTGTAAGTATCACAAATTATCTATCAATTTTTTAAATAATTTAATGGCTCTAAGTCTGGAAAACGAGCTGGCCATTCTGTTTATCTCTTTAATCAAGTAATTCTTGTATGTCTTGTTGCCTACTTATTATTCCAGGGAAAATTGAATAAAAATAATTCTAAAATACATTTGTAGGATTTCAGGAATTTCACCTATACACTGCCTCAAATTCGAGGTTTGATTATCCATATGGAGGACAAGAAAACTACGATAACTATTCCCAAAAATAGATATGATCAGGTAATAGTATATCACTTTTTGTCATTTTATCACATTTTTCGAATTTGTCGCTATAACAGCGATCACTTGGCAGGCAGTGGCGCATAGGGCAGCGAGGCAACTTACAGTTGAATAAAATTAATATATCCAAAACTAATAGAGCTGGACATATCAAATTTGGTATTTTTGTAAAGCTCTTTTGACGATCTCTAATTGCGGTATAATATATAGGGTGTTGCATTTAAAAATGTCATACTTTTTGTCCTACCCTGTATATGTGAAAAGATAATACAAATTTTATAATTAATTTGAAAACTACAAAAAATTTGAGACCAAAGGCACAGTGATAAATAACTGCAGATGTGAAGCTAGGGAGTATCAAAGAGAAAAAATGTAAGAGATGATAGAGACTTGGAAATTTTATTGCACGGGGAAGAAAATGAAGGGAAGGTGAGTACAAAGAAACTTCAGGATATAGGAAAAGATCAATCAACAGTGCTCCGGATTTTGAAAAGGCATAAATACATTTCATACAAATATGAAAGACATCAAGAGCTAAGGGATGGGGATGAAATACGACGGCAGGAATTTTGTTTTGACATGATGGAAAGGGCAAACATGGACAGGGAATTTTTAAGAAATATTTGTTTTACTGATGAGTGCACATTTACGTTAAACAATGAACCCAATCATCAAAATTACCGATACTGGAGCAAAGAAAACCAACACAGATTTGTCGAAACGAGGACGCAATATCCACAGAAAGTAAATGTTTGGGCGGGGATTTTCGGACAACATATTATTGGACCATTTTTTCTTAGTCAAAATTTGAATGCAGAATTTTATTTGGAACTACTCGAAGAACTAATTTTACCCGCTTTAAATGATGTATCCAGGGAAAATCAGGAAATTTGGTACCAAATGGATGACTGCTCGGCACATAATACCCTGGCTGTTCGGGAATATTTAGACAATGCTTTTAATGGAAATGTTATTGGCCTACATCACACCATAAATTGCCCAGCCAGGTCTCTTGATATTTCGCCAAATGACTTCTTCCTCTGGGGCCATTTAAAAAGCATGATATACAAGGATAAAAATTACTCTAATCTAGATGAGTTAAAAAATGCTATTTCTGCAGAATGCAATAAAATTTCAATTTACCACTTAGCCAATGTAAGATGACAATTTTATGAACGTCTGGGTTATTGTCTAGCAGTCAATGGAGGAATATTTGAAACTTTTTTAAAACTTAAGTTTATTTCCAACATATTAATTATTGTAATAATATTAATAATTTATTGAAGCATGCAAATATTATGAATGTCATAAGTTCTTGAAATTTGTTACTCTAGTTTAGTTTAACTTAACTTAATTCGTTTGTATAAATACAACTTTAATATTTTCACTGTACGATTTTTTCGATAATAATAAAGCACTAAATTTCAAAATGACAACGTTATGTCATGCTAACTGGTATTTTTATTGTTATTCTTAAGTATGAGGCGATAATAATGTAACAATTTTTAAAAATATATTAGCATCTAACTAGCAAACGGGTTAACCGAAAAATCTAAAGTTTTTACCATTGACGTAGATTTGCATGCTCTTCAATAAACTTCAATAGAATTTTTCTCTAAAATAATTAGGGGAGCCAGTAATTGACCCCATTAAAAATTACAAAAACACAAATAATTTTTATATTAACGTGTTGTACTAATTATTACTTTTGGGTCATCAGGATCTGGGATGTTAAAAGCATTTATAATTAGGTTTATTACAACTCTTTTTTCTTGCTCTATTGCCGAAAGTCAAGCTTTAAAACAGTTACCGTAGCCAACTCTGCAGAGTTAAAAAAAAATTATAAACAAGTCTCTTTTTTAGGTTATGAAATCGATAAACAATTCTAGCGAGCACATTTTGGCTTTCGCGGGGAATTTTAGTTCTGAAGCGGACTCGCATCTGGTGTGTATTCAGGACACGCAGGGGCACGAAAACTGTTACACTACGCACGCAATTAATATACATAATAAACCTAGAAAAGGTGAGTATAAAACAAAATATGTTCTAATGATTATCCTGGATATGATAAATGTGGCAATAATAAACTTCCCGCTCGAACGCTAATGAAATAAGCAAAATGTGCATCAGAAAATGCCTCTTAAGGGAGATCTGGCTAATCAAAAGATATCGTCGCGGGTAGAAAACTTAACTATTTAATAAAAGAAGCGATTTTACAAAACGTATTCCTCTTTATCACTTTCATATTATACTCAAGTATTTTTTCTTCCGTCCACATTTTAACTTAACTTCTTTTTGCATTTCTTCTTGAAACATCACTTAAACCACAGCCTACTTAAACTATGAGCCGTGAAGGAGAAATCTGGCAACACAGCACAGTGGGAATGTCAAGTAAAGTTTAGAAGTAAACAGAAACAAGTTTAAACGATTGCTTAAAAGGTTTTTTCTGTTTTTGAAAGTTAAATCGTAGCGTATATTTATTATATTATATATAAAATTATCACCTCATATATAAAAACACCTCTTCGTTTTAACCTTTTATTAACAATCGAACGTAATTATGGTTACAACGACGAAATCTTTACTTGTCAATGTCTCGAAGTTTACAGCACAAAAGTCGAATCTATACTAACTGATCTTAGGTTTCCCGTCGCCCTTTTATAGTATGGTAGAAGAGTAAAGAAGATCTAGAATCTTGGAGAAATATCGCGAAAATTCCATAGTGCAAAAGTTCTTAATGGATAATTCGGGCGTGTTCGGAAACCTTCGAAAGTGATGAAAGAACTTGGAAAAATTAAGGTAAATTATTTAAATAAATTAACAAACTAGATTAAATGATCCTAACTCTCTAAAATTTTCTAACCTAAATACATTTTTGAAAGTCTGTAACAATATATAAAAAAATAAGTAATTCATTATTATATTTAAAAAAATAGGACCAGTGCCAAGATGTTATTCATTGTTTTTTCGTTTAAATGTGTGCGTATAGTTGGTGCGTACGGCATACATTATGCCACGAACGTGTTGCGTTTCGGGCTGCAAAACAAATTAGCCCAGTTATATTAAAACAGAGGGTTATCAAACAACATTTAATTTCTCCATAAACGATGAAATTAGAAAAGCCTGGTTGTCTGCTATTGACCGGATAAGTGTTTTTTTTTATTAAAAGTAAAAGTAGTACCTATACGGTAAATGGACAAATATATTTTACGGGCAACTAATTAACTAAGTGTGTTTTAAAAAAATTGGTTTAATTTGATATCAATAGTGTGTATAGTGCACCAAAAACAATTATTTACTCCAAGCAATATCCTAAGAACTATATCAACTAATGCGCATAAATATACTGGTAAGTTCACCAACAAATATTACTTATATAAATATTCTGAAAGCTATTTACCTAAGGCGGTTTTAGGGTAAATATAGTGGAAAACCTAATTTACAGCGTTTGTTATTTTAAAGCGCATCTTATGTAATACGAATAAAGCTTTTATATTTATAACTAAACACACATGCTTTCAATTCATTTTAAGTATTGCAAATATTACCAAATAATAAATGTTAAGTTAACTTTAAAAAGCTACATAGGTCTGTTCGCAAAAAATGCATAATGCGGGTTAGAAAACATCATATCAGTTTGAAATTTTTAAATCCTTACCAACAAATTTGTATAAGGCAGAAAAGTTCCTGATAAGTTTTGCAGATACATTATTGCTTTATAGGGAAACTATAGTATTTAAAATTATACCTATATGTTGTCTAAAACATCTTAAAGAAATTAAAACCTATATTTTGTTTAAAACACTTAAAAAATTAATTATATTTAGCATGTAATCTATTAGGAACTCATTTCAATATTCCTACTGTACAGTGTTGTTTGCAACGTTGCCTTTCTTACTTCACGGCTCATAGTTTAAGAAGGCTGTGCTCAAACACGGATACTGCTACCTCACATCAAACACCTTTGTGTTCGCGCAAAAACCGATACCTGGGTGCATTGCGACGAACGATTCAGCGCGCATTAAGTGCAAACGTTCAAACGAGCGAATCTTGTTGCGTTGAATGTTACGTTGCAGGTTCATTACACCCGTCTGTACGCGGCTTTAATGATCACCATCCTATTCTAAAACACCCTGTATAACACCTTCTATTTTTACCTAGTGACTGGTGCCAGTTTCATTGTGTTTAACGGTTCTCTGAAGTCTAACAGCGGCCTTACGGCGAAGTCCAACATAGTGGAGGATGGACTGATGATTCAGATCCCTTCTGAGCACATGGAGAAGATCAGAGATAATTTGAGGAACATGAAGAACCACACGATCGCTTGTGGGTGCATAAACGCGACCTCAGATGAGACTGTGAATATCGTTTGGGGAGCAAATGACGTCGATTTTAATTCGGGGTAAGCAGTGTAGCAAAAAAATACGATTTTTTGAAGAAATCAAGTTTTTCGATGAAATCGTATTTTTTTTGGACCTTATACCATTTTATTTCCATAAATATGGCAGAAATGATTTCAAAATAACTTTTTTCCACGACCGTTTAAAAAAGTGCTGTTTTTTAGTCGTTAACATGAAGATAAAGCACTTCATATTAGTACACTGTATAAAGGGTTAAAAGAAGTAACTTTTTTTTAAGTTCGACTTTTTTTCACACTTTTAATCATTGTCCGACCGAAATTTCGGTGTCGGCCGATTTCGGCTAGAAGAACAAGTTTCGGCGGCAGTTTCGGTTTCGGCCGAAACTTTTGTCGGAACCGAAACTGATTTCGGAAGTTATCGTGCGCGCTCGCCTAACTTTGTTTCTCGCGGCAACGCTCTCTTAATTTAAAAAATATATATATATATATATATATATATATATATATATATATATATATATATATATATATATATACAGGGTGATTCAAAAATCGATCACGAAACTTAAGGGGGTGATTCTACTTGACGAAATAAGGGTAGAGCTTCATATAATTTTTTTCAAAATATCATTCGTTTTCGAGTTACAAGCCGTCAAAGTTCAATTTTTATTTTGGTTTTTTCGTCATATTGCATTTATTTTTTAACCAATCCAGTTGATATTTGGCACACAAATCGAGCTTTGCAGATTCTAAAATTTTAAGACAAAACTATTTTTTTAAATACCGCCAGAGGGCACTTTACCCAAAACTTAAAATTTATTTACATCATAACTTTTTATTTTGACAGATATGGCAAAGCTGGGGGTGCCATTTTATAGACAATCAAAAACTTAAAATATAAGGTACTTTTTATTAAAGTCGATAAACCTCACCGTTTAGGCACCAATAGACATCAAAGTTTTTATCAATTTCAATCAAATTACCTACATACATACAGGGTGTCCAGTAACTCAACCGACAAACTTAACCATACGGTTCTACAACAAAAAATAAGAAGAAAACTTCATATAAACATATGTCCTAAACGTCTTTTTTTACAGGGTGCAATCACCAGTGGACCTTTCAGACATGAAAGGAGTACCCTCCATTAGGGTTCATAATGGAAAAGACCACTTTTGTAACAACGGAACCCGGCTTATAAGATGGACTGAAGTGTTTATTCTCCAGGTAGACATAATTTCTTGATAGTATTTCGAATGTGTTTGGGCTCGACGTTGCCACATCTATACTT